>VYZU01064770.1:0-41556 GCA_013401355.1 Ceyx cyanopectus | reverse complement strand
GTGTCCAGTGTTGGGGAATCCATTTTGGCAGGACCTTGCTGTCTTTAGGGAGCTCACTGATGGCCAGGCAGAATGCGTGCCAGTGGAGTGTGGAATAGATTGGTAGTACACAAAAAAACAGGAGGTGAAAGTTGTGTTTTAAGCGCACAAATTTCATAGAACTTTGTTTATTTTATGTTCTGTAGTAATGAATTCCTCCAGGACAGTTGATGTCTAGATTTGTCCAGCTCCAGTGGGAGCGTGTTGAGTGAGGATGGAACGAAGTGTACAACACAAGATCTAATCTAACTGTGGCATGTGTGCAAGCAAAGCTCTGCATTCATGCCTTGCCCCAGGGATTTCACTGGGGCTCTGCCTGGGCACCCAGTTCTGCCTACATGGAATAAATGGCAAATAGGAGTCATGTGTCTGAAAGCAGCACAGAGCTGTCAGATGCTTGTTTTAGCCAGACTTTACTATTTGTATAAACACTGGAAGCACTCTGTTGCAAAGCTTGGAAAACATTTTGCTCTGCCTTCTTTGTTTTGGTTTGATTTTAGTTGCATGCATCATTTTACATGTGAAGAAATTAACCCAGTAGAACCAACCAGATTGCACAGAAGGTAAAGTTTACTAGCAAATTTTGTTTCCTCATGTCCTTTCTCTTCTGGAGCATAATTTTACCAAAAAAACCCTGCCTTGAAACAGACACTGATTTCCTCATAACAAATGTTAAGCAAAAAAGAAAAATCCAGCTATCCTCTGGTTTGTGAAAGCAGAGTCGCACGCTATTGAAAATGCTCTAAGCTCCAGTGTTTACTCTAGACAATGATTTTGAACACTGGGAAGTTGTGTGTCTTACATACAAATATTAGTCTTTCATCTGTCTTCAGACAAGCAAATACTGAGTGATCAGCTTGCTCATACTTTCACTGCCACTTGGGTGAAGTATTTTAGACTCTGAGGTACAAAGTTACCTTTGATGTTGGCTTGTTTTTCTGTATATCTTTGGGATAATAATGACAGAGGAAAGATACATTCATTATGAACTTCCTAGAGACTGGCCATCTGATTTATAGCTTCAGAGTATCTCCATTTAATCCATCAAAACTGATTTTAAACTTCATTTGTCTTCTGGTTTTGGCAGCACTTTTTACCTTGAATTCAACTGTTTGACATGCATTGTACCAGAGTCACATTTTAAAAACATTTACAGTACATTGCCAAAAAAAAAAAGGTTTGGTTTGGTACATCTGCTTTCAATATTATGCATCTCTAAAAGTGAAAACAGTTTGAGAGTTGGCATTGGGAGTGTTCTGGTTGTAGCTGTGAGCACAGTGTTTAGGTAACTTTTGTAAGAACAGAGTAATAATTACAGAGAACGGATTGTCACTGAATTGTCACTCCTGTTATTATCACCAATTACAGTAACAGCTCTGGTGGCTGCTGATTGGATGGAGAACATGGTTTCCCCAAGCTGAGAGATAGGCCGTTTCTGGAGAGATTTTGTTAAAATAACTTTAAGATTGGGAGAGAGAGCCCCATTCCTGTGCCTGCAGCATCAACAGCCCCCTCCATCTTTGCAGATACCTCTCAGTGCAGGGCACCCTCTCCAGAAGAACTGCAGCCCTGGAGCTGCCAAAATTCCTCCTGCACTCCCTGCACTGTAAAGAGCAACGCCTCAACTCCAGGCTTGGCTCTTCTCCTTTCAGGCACTGACCACTGCTCCTTTCCTGACTCCTAGGTGTGGTGCTGGCACAGTGGGAAGACAGGGCATTGAGGGTAGAGGGGTGGTACAACAAGAAGCAGCTGGGCACCAGGTGGTACCCAGTGCTGGAGCTCTGACAGAGTTGTGAGAGAGAAGTGTTCGTTCACCAAGTGCACATACAGCTCAGGACTCCCCTGTACTCCCCATTTACCTTTTACCTATCTCATGTTTTTTTCATCCCTGCTGTCCCCATGTATATCTTTTTTCCTTCACTAGTCTGGGTGATTGTCAGTAGGGGAATATGATATGAGTAAAAATCACGGGAGAAGATGCATTAGCAATAGAAACAGGATAATGTGGAGCTGGATGGATGCACTGGCAGATCAGAAAGGCAGTGCCCTGGGAGTGTTCCAAGGACAGGCCTGGAAGTGAAGTGAGTTCCAAGTCAGAGGTGAAGCTGGTATTAGGAAGTCCTGGTGGGAGGGACTGTTGAGAGTAAAAGGAGGAAGCAGATGGAAGGTGCAGTGGTCTGGTTTTGAAATGCCTGGAGATACCTTTCATGACATCATCTATGAAGCAACATCAGAGACTGGCAAGTGGTGGTGAGCAGCCAACAGTCAGCAGAGGCAGGATGGGTTTGGAATTAAGATAATGAGTATGAAGGTGAAGATGGAGAAATAGAGAAAGAACTAAGCTCTCTGAAACTGAGAGTACATGAAAAGGATCTGTCCTCTGGTAAGCTCACTGCACTACCTGCTCCTCCCAGTGCATCATGGGGCTGCTCATGGTTTCCTCTGGCTAGAACACAGCAAGCTGGTGCTCACGTGTGCAGTCAGCAGTTCAGAGAAGTCTGCTGGGATTGACACTTGTGGCTCGTGTGTGCCTTGGACCCGCCTGTCACAGCGTTGGCCTCTGTCCTCGTCGATGTGAGGAAGGATTTAAGCAGTTTCATTTTTTCTCTACGTGCCTGATGCTGAGCCTGGGGTTTTTATTCTTTTAATTATGCTTTGTAGCACTTGGAATGCTTAACAGAGCCAGGCACAGGCAGTGCATAGGGATGAGAGCACTGGAATAGAAAAATAAACAGCGGAAACCCACAGCTGAACTACCAGATGCTGGGGTTTGTCAAGAGTTTTGTAGAAGAACACAAGGACTCTGGCTAGGGTCATTATCCCCACCAGCCACTTGTCTGCTTAAATCTCTCTTTTTATTTTATTATTAATGCTTTTTTAAAAAAATTCTTTTTAATTTTTTTCTTTTATCTCCACTCCTCCATATAATACATCCCTGTCCAACCATGACTGAAACAACTAATAAGCTACTGCTTCCCTGGAAGAGAGGACCCACAATGCCCACATACAGAGAGGAATGCAGACCACTGTGTCACCTCTGGAAACACTGCTGTGACACAGGGCTTGCCTAAGACTGTAGGAGAGCAGAGAGAGACACAGGTCACCAGATGATAGGATGTTTAGGAGAGCCTTGTTCTCTTTTACTAAGAGCACTGATGTGACAGCATGTTGGCTTCTTTTAGCTCTGAGCACAGGTTGCAGGGGTAGAAAATGGTATTTGTGTGTGTCAGCTCTCTGCTGCCTCTTCTCATGGTCCCACCCCTTCCCCGCTTTCTCTCCTGCCTAAGCCCAGCATCACAGTTGTCTCTGTTGCATGTCAAGAGGTTTGATGTGCTGTGTTTGGCTATGTTGCAGATAAAAGATCTAGAAACTTTAAGCTGCACTTGTGCCAAGGCCACTGCTGCCATGCTGAGTGGCACTGGCTCATCATTCCTTTGTGCTCTGCTGCTTGTATCCATCAGTGTCTTCGACTGTGAACTTTCTGAGGCCAAGAGTCATGTTTTTGTTTTTTTCCTGTGCAGAGCAAACTGCAATAGCATCACAGCCCTTGTGCTTTGGCAATATTAATAAATACATAACAGGACATGCTGGAGAACTGCATGACTCTCTCTGTACATACAGAGTGCTCCCCTCTCCAGTGCTGAGGGGAGGAGGGCACAAAGTGTCCTCACAGCTCTGCCTGTCTCTGTGTTTTAGAGAAACACCGCCTGTCTCTCAGAATGAAAAGCTGGTGATATAGCTCCTCTGCCATGGCTGCATCTCAGTCAGGTGGGTGTGAGGAAAGAGGCCACAGATGATCCTGAGCAGTTACAGTAAATTCTGCTGCTCTGCCCTCAGCCGAGTGGATGTTCTGCAGCAAAGACAGTTAAGAAATACCAGTGGTCATTAAAGGGAAAGCAAAACTAGAGCAGGCATGGGCCTAACAGTGACTATAGTGCATGTCTGAGCATCAAGGGTCTGTGTCCAGAAGGGAGGTCAAGAGAGATTCCTACCAAAGCCAGTAATTGTTTTCTTTTTTAGCCTGTTTATTTTCTATGCAGTTAGCAAAACGTGACTCTTCATTACGTGTGGTGTAACCCGTCATTAGCTGTGTATACATGGCCGGGATTCAGTTACACAGAAACAAGATACTTCACGGTTCCACACTGAGGAAAATGCTCTGATGTGCAGGGGTAGACCTGAGCTTTGGGAAGCCCACTGGTGCAGGCCAAGCCCTTGCATCACACGCACTGGTGTCTCCAGGGCTCAGAGCTTTCCGAGCTTACACAGTGGGACAGCGCTGGTGCCGCCGGCCCCACGCCTGGCGCTGCCTGGAGCCCGGCTCAGAGCAGTTCCCAGCCTAGCCCTGGGCTCAGGCTAATTCAGCAGCTGCAGACTGGCTCTTGCTGGGGGGTGGGGAAGCCCTGCAGGTGCTAACTCATTAGTGTGGGGACTCGGTAGCTCAAGTCAGGCCAGCGTGGAGATCCCCGCGGCATGCTCCGAGGTGACCCAGCTCTGCTGCTGCCAGACCCTTCTTTTCTTGCTTTGCTTTTTGGAAAGCTACTGCTAATGATTTACAGTGCAAATAATCCAAGATTCTTGCTTCTGTCGAGTCACAAGTAGTGATTTTGGAGCCATGCTGTTCCCTCACTGCCAGGGTCTGTGGAAATGAAGGGCTATAGCAATGATAAGGGAAATGTTCTTGTGTTCTCTTTTTGGGAACTTCCAGAGGTCGCAGTCCTCCCTGTTCATCTCGGCTAATTTCTTAGTCAGTGTGCTCAGGACCATTGGATTTCTGCCAGGTAAATACAGATTTTGGTGAGCTGTGCTGTGTTCTGTCAGCAATCGTTTTAGCTCTAAAAGGCCATGGCTTAGCGTGGGGCTGGGATGACACACACAGTCAGCTTCCAGCTCCTTTCTTTTTGAAATGACTTCAGTTACTCCCTCTCTGCTGTCTTTTGCAAATCAGCCATAGGGTTTAGATGTATTCTGTAGAACTTGTGCTAAACCAAACAAGGCAAATCTAAGAAAGACTTAATTAAAACAACAGAAATCTCACACTCACTGACTCTATTGCTGGAGTCCTTTTTGCCTGTAAACAAAAATTTCAAATGGCTGATGTTCCCCCCTCAGCTTCATAAGTGGTTACTGAGCTTCTGCAGTTGCTACATTCCTTAAAAAGTTGTTATTTCTTTTTTGGTCACACACTGGGGGACTCCATTGTTTTCAGTGGTGCCTATTGAGTTAGACCCATCGACAGCAGAACTCATTCTGGGTCATTAAGTTTGGAGGCACAGTAGTATTATTTGGTGACTTTATTCTGTTTCTTAGCAGAGACTTGTATTGAAGTCACGCACGCATAAAACCAGAATAACCATCCTTCTCCCTTTCCCCAAGCTCTGAGAGCATGGCAGCCTCAGGTAAAACATCAAGAATTTGCTGGCTGAACAAGGGTTCCTATTGTGATTGCTACAGCAGAATAGAAATTAAAAAAAAAAAAAGAAAAAACCCCAGTAAATTCTGAGAGCAGTGTTTAGGCAGCTATCAGGCAGAAGTAGCAAAACAACATTGCTGTCTTGTGTTATTAATGATTCGAGTACGAGACTGTTTTAGTGATGGCAATTTAACAAGGTTCCTTGGAAAAACTGGCTGTGTTTAGGAGATTCACACAATTCCTGATCTGGACAATAAAATACATGGTGAAAAAATGAAGAAGGTGGCCAGTTAGTCACAAAGAAATGGTAGGAATGGAGTCTAAAGTTATCTACAAAGGCAGAATACCATCTATGTCTTGAATTTTATCTAGTACACAAAGGCATAATGAGACCCAGTGCCTGGGAACTGAAGTCAAGAAAGTTCAAGCTATATAAAATTCCTGCTGGGAGCCATGGAACAGACTGCCACAGAAGCAATTCCCCATCATTTCAAGATTCCACTTTGAGATTTGATGTCTTTCAAAAAGATGCACTCTAGACACAGCAGCATGTGGTGAAACTAGCTGCAGATCCCCCTCAGGAGACAGACTGCACGAAGCTCCCTGGCATTCTTTCTGGGTTCAGCCTGTAAACTGTGTGGTCTTTGGAAGCTGCTCCCTGTCCCTGTGCTATGCCTGCTATTCACAAACTCGGGCACTTCACCGTAGGGTGTCCATTGCTCACTTAGAAGTAGTTCTTATAAGGAACATTGCTCTCTTTGGTCCTGACATTTAAGGAGCCTTGAGCGCTTTCTGATCATGCTTTACCTGCTGTGGGAACATTTCTAACTCCCCAGCTATTAACCTGATTTGTTGTTGTTTTTTGGGTTTTTTTTCCAGCACTGAATTCACATTCCAGATAAAATTAATCATCCCTCATTATCAAGGTTAGCAGTGTGCCAAGGTGATGGGAAAAAGGAACTGGACATCTACTCAGAGTTGTAACAAGCTAGACTTCTGTAATCTGAGTAGGAAAAGATCACTGGCTTTCTGCTCAGATTGGTTAGTCAGCAATATTTACTGAGGTGCTGGCTGCAGTATTTGATCACTCACAGAATCACAGAATCACACAATTTTAGGGGTTAGAAGAGCCCCAGAAGGTCATCTAGTCCAACCCCCCTGCCAGAGCAGGATCACCTAGACCAAGTCACACAGAAACAGATCCAGGCAGGTCTTGAGCACTGAGAGCTTTCATTAAAATGGAGATGTTAGAGTTCACCCCTCTAGTGTTACACCTGTAGATACTCAGTTCTAGAAGACTTCCTAAGGCTGAACTTGCCCCTTCTGGTTTTGTAGAAGCTATTTCACTAACTATGGCAGTGACTCCTGACTGACAACCAGACAAGAACAGAATTGGACATGGAGACAATATGATGAATGAATTACTCTCAGTTTTGCTAGATCAATAAGATTAGCATGTTAAAATGATTTCATGCCCTTCATGTATTCTTAAAGGCAGGGACAGTCTGCAGAAAAAATGCTGTAAATCTGGAGTCAGACTGGAGTCTGAACAGTGTTTCTCTGTTTTTGTGTTCTGTTTTTGTGCGAATAGTGTTTTTATGTGCACTTTGCTGAGAGTTTTTGTGTTGTGTTTTATGCTGCTCAGTTGAATTATTAAGTGATGGGACCTTGGTGGAGGCAACCTTTACCTCTGCTTGGATGTGCTTGGTAAGTTCTATGCTGAGATTTCTAGGCAATTTTCAGAGGATGGTTTAATTCAGCAGTAAGAGCCACCAGGAACACTGGGTCATACTGGAGGTTCATTAAAATAATTACTTTTTGTCTTATCCAAGTTAAAACAAAATAAAAATCCAGATGAGATTTAACTACTGGCCCTGCCTGTCATTGAGCCACTTCCTTGCTGGCTCCCAGTGAAGGAAGCATGTACCTGCTGCTATCTGCAAAGAACATGAGCTGATAGTATAAAATGTGGAGAAAAAAAAAGTAACATGAAGTATGGAACAAGGTCTTCTGGAGAGAATTCAGAAGAGAGACAGAGGGAAGAGATCAGAGCTCTGGAAAACATGATTCATGAGAAAAAAAAAAAGAAATAATGAGGACTGTATAACACTGGCAAGAGGAAACTGAGTAGAGACTGGCTTAAGAACATATGGAAGGCAAGAAAATGAACCCTTCTCCATGTCCAGTTTGGATAGGATAATAAGTAACAGACTAAATTGTGCTAAGGGGGCTTTTAACTTAGACATTCAAAGACAAGTGAAACAGCTGATTGCTGGGAGTGCTGGGGAACTGGACATTTATGTTGCTGTGAAGGATGTTGTTGGATGTTGTAAAGGACAAATTGGCCAAAGAGGCTCTTAGTGAGAGTTGGAGAGTGCTGTAGGGACACAGGACAGGGTAAACACCTTCAGAAGACTCTCTCAGCCCTGTTTTCTGTGATTGCATAGTCTGTGATTCTGAGTGAAGGGCTTCTCATGATTACAATGGCACTTATGTATCTCTTTTTTTCACTGGAATGTCCAACTTCATATAATCACAAAGATAACTTGTTCTCACCCTTACAGAAAGGTGTAGAAGGTACAGAAGGTTTGCAGAAAGGAATCAGAAAGTACTCCACATACCTCTTATCCCAGAGCACCTGCCCACTGTCATCACTGGAAGAGTCACAGAGGGCTTTTAGCAGGAGCTAAACTTCCAATTGTTGTGTATTCAGTGTGTGTGTGAGCCAGCAGCATTCAGTGAGCACATTTTCCCTTTTTATAGCATCCCTTGTGCTCTTTTAACATTTCTGTGTCATCCTGTCTTTGTTTTTCTTCTTCCTTGTGCCTTTTCACAGCAGATTCCACAATTCCTCACTCTTACCCTTTCCTACAGTGTGCTAAAAAATACCCACAGCAGAAGAGGTAATGGTGAGGGTGGCATGGCTATCACCAGAATATGACTTTCTAAAGAGATCGATGCAGTCAAGCTATTCAGTCCTCCCAGTTGTTGTCTGAAGCAACCCCATTTTGGACACCTGAACTAGTTATAATTAAATCATAGATGAGAGCTTTTCATTTTACTATATTGCATGGCATACAGATATTTAACTGCACCAATAACTCATGTTTGACACTGTCTTCCAGCAAACTGTTCTTCCTGGTGATAACATTAAGGTGCATGTTTAACAGGCTCTGCACTGCTCTGCAATCCTCTGGTTCCAGGTAGCTGCTGTTCTCAGTCCTGGGTAAAGCTGGGGAAATGCACTCTGCTGTGGAGAACCTGCAAGAGGCCCATTCACTGGCACTGAGTGCAGAAGGGTAAAGTCTACTTAAATAGAATTAGTCCCAAGCATAGTTCTGGTAAAATAGAAAATGACATTGCAAATCACTTGGTGTTAAATATATTTCAAATCCAGCCTTGAAACAATGCCAGAATTCTGGCAGAAAGAAATGTCAAACAATGAAAACAGCAAATGAAAAGTAGCAGGGGTAGGCTGTTGCTCTTTTCAGCATATATTGGGGAAACTGTTTGTTTGTCTTGAATTTTCTTGCTGGCAGTGTTAATTCTGAGCAGCAGAGAAGCCATTACTGTATTAGGTATCAAGTGTTGAATGATCAAGAGGCTGTGTAGGTGAAATGGTTGCTTGTTTGTGGTAGCAATTTGAGGTTTCCTTCTAAAAAATGCAAGTTTATGCCAGAGCTTGAAGAGGTTGATAGGGGATGTGGGTTACTGAGTGTGAGAGATCTGCAGTGAGTCTAGATGGAGGCTGTGTATGTGAAGACATAACAGAATGACAGTGTGTAGTCTTCAGCCATCAATTGTCCTTGCACTGTAGTTTTCTGTCACTCTGAGATATGAAGAACCAGGGAAAAATCTCTGGAAGAAGTTCCTGTAACAAGTGAGTTTGGAGTAAAGATATCAGGAGGGGAGAGACCCATGAAGTCTCACAAGGAAAGGAGTTTTTTTCACAGTTTCTGAAGAGCCAGCAGATGGAAGACAAGCCATAGCTACACCCAGAGCTGGCAGCTGGTGTGCGGGCAGGTTTCCTAACTCCCCTCCCTTGTCTTCCCTCTACATGGAGACTTCTTTCTAGGCTGCCTGTGCATTTTGCTTCCTGTTATATTTTCTGCTTCCTTTGAGGAGACTGGTTTCCAAATAGAATCATAGAATCTTTCAGGTTGGAAAAGACCCTTGGGATCACACAAGTCCAACCATTAATCTACTCTACAAAGTTCACCCCTAAACCATATCCATCAAAATACAGGCATCAGGATTAGATCCTTAAAACTAGATGTTGTACACCCGCATCCCCCCAGGACTTTTCATCCACCTTGCTTGTGCTGAAAGGAACAAAATGGTTTTTAGTTACCAACTTTCCCCTTGTTTCAAGTTTACTGTTTCTACATAACTCTGTGTGATTTCCAGTGACTCTGTGGCACTTTGTTTCTTTGGTTTTTACTGACTTAGTGACACTTTCAGACTTCTAAATCTTGTAGCCCAACATCTTGATGGAAATATTTTAATTGTGCTTTGTTGTAAATATGGGTGGTGGTGTTTTTTTTTTCCTTTTTAATATACATAGTGTACCACTGAGCCAGGCAGATGTAAAATTCCTTCTTGGGATGTAGAATCATACATGTTTACACAAGAAACATGCAAGGTGCCATATGGCAAAAGCCCAGCTCTCAGTCCCTGCACATCCTTGTGTTTCAAATGTTTGGGAGAGCATATTACCCTGTGGAGTCTTTACATGGTCTGCTGGCTAGAACTTCCATGGAAAAGAGAGACTCAATTGCTAAGTAAAATATAGAGGAGTGGAGTTTAAAAGTTCAGGGTTTAATAAGTAAATGGGAAAGCAATAACCCACATGCAGTTCTTAGTAGGCAGGCTCTGGATATTACTGTATTAATGACATAAAGGAAAAAAACAAAGGAGTAGGTTTTCTCCAACTGTGCATGTATGGAAAGGTCCTGTATTCTCAGTGGAGTCATCTAGTTGATGACAAAAGCATGTTTACAGTATGAACAATTCAAGTACCCTCATCACAAAACATGTGAATTTCTGTCTTGAAAGAGTCACTCTGGGGTTCTTCTAACCCACAGGCTGCTATGAAAACCCTGGTGGTGTCCATTTAGAGCAGTAAAAAAGACAAATCAAAGGGGACAAGGGCAGGTGAGTGTGTGCATAATGCTAAATGGTGTGGAGTTGTCTTACACCAAGATGCACAATAGTTATTTATTCAAAGAGTCTTAGAATCATAGAGTGGTGGGGGTTGGAAGGGATCTCTGGAGAGCATCAAGTCCAACCCCCCTGCCCCAGCACAGTAACCCAGGGCAGGCCACACAGGAAAAGATCCAGGTGGGTCTGGAAAGTCTCCAGAGCAGGAGATTCCACAACCTCTCTGGGCAGCCTGGGCCAGGCTCTGTCACCCTCACAAGAAATAGGTTTTTCTTCATGTTGAGGTATCCAGTTTGTGACCATCATGTCTCATCCTATCCCAGGGAACCACTGAAAAGAGACTGGCCCCTTCTACTTGTCCCACCCTTCAGATAATTGTAAACATGAATCTTTTCTCTAGTCTTCAGGGGGAGCAGGGGATTAATTTGTCCTGGTTCAGCAGGTCTCTGGGAGCACAGGTTAGTCATCAATCTCCTGTATGAGGGTGGGGCATTTGAACCAACAGCCTCTGTGTGATAGGCTTGTTGCTGGCATTGGAAAATTCAGTTGTCTGGTACCTGGACAGCGTGACCAACTTCATCCAGGGTTAGAAGCTGTGCATCCAAATACTGCAGTGGATTTGGTAGGGCCTGCTTTGTACAGTGTGGTGGCAGTTGTGCAACTGTGGCATCCTGGAATGTGTACTGAAAGAGGAGACAGAAATTGGAGAGGGTTAGAAGGCAGTGGAAGAGAAAGTTTCAAAACAAGCTTACAAATAAAAGGGAAATAAAGATCAAATGGATAAGTGGGAAAGGAGAATGGGGCCAATGGCTGTATTAGCATCTCCTTTGAACATATTTACTCATAAGGTGGCAGAGGCATCCTGTGTTCTACTGTGTTTGGCAGGATAAGGAGAATCATAATTATATATCCTACTTATCAGAAATACTGGGAATTAAACTTATTCTAAACACAGTCTTCTTAAAAAAAAAAAAAAGAATAGGAAATCCATCAAATATCCATCAAATTTAATTACATTGAGCTTATATTCTCCATGTGCCCATTAGGAAGGTTTTAGGATTTCCTTTTAATTAAAATAATGTTTGTTGAGCTTAATATTTTCCTAAAACATTTATTTTAATGTCTTTTCCCTCTGTTATAAAACTCCAAGCTGTGAGGAAGGATAACTGACCACAAAAAAAGCCAGATGTGCTGAGAACAATATTTTTCAGATTGCCTGGCAACAGGCAAAAGGTGACTCCAAGCTGAGAAGATTCTGCAGTGATGAATGTAATGACAAGACTTATGTTTCCTTAGGCTGCAAAAGATTTTGTCCTGATTGCCACAGAAGAAGGTGATAGTCACTGTCAGTCTCTTAGCTTTGTCTGGGGGCATAATTTAGAAGTCTGAGATCCAAATAGGAAGCCGAGAACGTTTCATTCCAAAGCTGAGTTTAGTGAAAGACTCCTGGTGATAGCAGACAGTTATTTTATTTCTCTGACAATCAATTCTCTGTTGCCTAAAATGGTCATATTCTTACACATCTAGAGCCTAACTCAGATCATCAGCTAAGGCTGTGAAAGTCACTGGAACCTGATCATATGCCATGTGCTTTCCTGAATCCCAGCCATGCTTGCTAACTGCAAACAGGGGTGTGAAGGTCCCTGCTGGAAATCTAAACTAGGTAGCGTTGCAAGCCATGTTAGTGGAAGGTGTCATGCACTGTTACTGGATTCTTTGCCTGTCTGATGCACTTCAAGATTATATTTAAAATATAATGAAAAAGTCAAATATAGGAGCCATAGCTGTCCACATGCTCGAAGGTGAAAAGGTTACAGATCTCTCAACTACTGAGATGCTTTCAAATTGTTTTAACTTGTACTGAGAAAATTAACCACGCTTCTTTATTCAGTAATGCTAACCCTGCTCATTCACTCCTGAAAAATACTCTGTGGAGTCTGCAAAAAGAAATTCCACAGAGCAGAAATAAAATGCAATCCAAATAACTTGTTTTAAAAATAAATTGAACATGAAATAACAAATATAGATGTAGCCAACACTTAAAGTCCACAATCTACTAGAAAGACACACATGGGTTGTATTTATCTTTCACAAGTTTTGAAGATTGATACTCCACAATTTTATTTCATTAGCTTGGTTGTTTTAGCTTACAAGCATTTTCTTAGCCTTTTTGTCTTCCCTCGTACATCACTTTGAAAGTAAATAAATATTTCTGTTATAGGATGTTATAGGATAGTTCAGAAAAGCTTGGAGGAAAGAGATCCTTATGAAAAAAATCTAATCTTACTGAATGGTGCTGGTTTTAACTCTAATCTTGTGTTGATTCGTATCACCTCTGTTTTCAAATAGGCAGAATGTCTGTCACCTCTGTTCTGATCCACAATTGTTAGACACTTTGAACCTGAGTCACTCTAAAGTATGATCTGCTCTGTAATAGTCTTTTGACTCTCACTTACTGTGTTTTTATTAAGATAGTGTAGGAGCATTATAAAAAAGTGAAGCCAACTCTCTGCCAGCTGCATGAAACAGGCCTTGAAATGTGAACAGATTGTAACTGATAGAAAGATCTAGAGGAACGTGGTGTGAGCTGCTTTGCTCATCTCTGAGTTATGAACTCTTGAATGCAGTGCTGCTATTGTTAACCACTTCAGTCCATGGGTAAGGACAAACAGCAACAAAAGAGACGTGGAGATCACAGAATCACAGAATCACAGAAATTAGGGGCTGGAAGGGACCTAGAAGATCATCTAGTCCAACCCCCCTGCCTGAGCAGGATCACTTAGACCAAGTCTCTCAGGAACAGATCCAGGCGGGTCTNTGAGGTCTCCCCTCAGTCTCCTCTTCTCCAGGCTAAAGAGCCCCAACTCTCTCAGCCTCTCCTCATAAGGGAGATGCTCCACTCCCCTAATCATCTTGGTGGCCCTGCGTTGGACTCTCTCCAGCAAATCTCTATCTTTTTTGAACTGGGGTGTCCAAAAGATATGTTGGATTTAGAGTTGTTGCTTTCCTTTGACAGTCTAAATGAATGACAAATGGTTTATTGAAAGGCAATGTGCTTGAGAACTTAGGCTTAAAGAGCTGCACAATGATATTTGAACAATTTTAGTAACACTTTTGTGTAACACTGACTTTGTTTGATACTTGCTATCTGTGTAGCTGTTCTCACAGCACCATGTTCAGATCCTTCGTGTACTCTTTGTGCATTGCAGAGGAGCCAAATAACTCACAGAACAAGGAAGAGATTGTGCACTTTAATGCACTGCTCTGGGGCTGTTCAGCTCTAAGGGCTTTCTTGCCTCCTTCTACCCCAGGAAAAGAACCTTAGTGCTGCACAGTATTGGTGTCACATAGAGATGAGATCAAAACAGAGAGCAAACTTCCAGAAATACGCAGTGTTCAACTTAGCTTATTAAGAGTTTTCAAAGCTGTGTGAGAGTATACATTTACCCACAGGAAGAGTCATGGTTGGACAGTTTGAGACCACATCATGGTTTTGTGGTCTAAAAGAGGTAATATTTTATAGTCAAGTGTTATTAGAAGTCATGTGCTGATTGAATATAATTGCAAAGGCCTCTTTAAAGTGCAGAACTTTTAAGTGTTGAGAAGCTCAGATGTGTAGAGGTGTGTTGTGTACCAGACACGGTGCAAGTGACTGCAAAGGTGTAAATAAAATATCTCAACCTCTTCTGGGTGCCCAGCCCAAGATCTGGAAGTCCTGTGTTTTAGGACATCTTGTTACGAGCTTGAAGGCCTAAGTGCAAACAGCAGTATTACACTTGGGTAATGTCAGACGTGGCTAATCACAGCAGCCTGCTTCTGAAATGTGTTTCCTTCTCTTATGCTGTGTCCTCAGTAGAAAAATGGAGACTCAAACTCATATCCTTTCTAATAGTGTTCACTGAAACTAATAGAGAAACCTTTATTATTTTTTTCACAAGGCATAGGAAACTGTCTCCACGATCACACAGTTGAGATTGCCCTGTAGGAAGTGTAAGAACACCTATAGTAGCTGTTCTCTGGCCTTTATGCTATTTGCTGTCCCTCGGGTTTGGTGTTGTAGGAGTAAGACAAACCCATTCACAACAGAGAATGGCATCAGAGGCATAAAAAACTTTGGGAAAGTCTTGATTTTGTTGGTTTTGAAAATGTTGTGCGTTCATTTTATAGAATCATTTCTTTCATTGGAGCCCTCGAGCGGGCAGGACAGTGCTGTCCATCTCTCATTGCTTTACTGTCTGACTGCAGAGGAGCTGTGGGTGTCACTCCAGCTGTACAACAATGGAGATCAGTCAGCACTAGTTCTCTGGAAGGGGGTGCTGAGCATGACTACAGCACCTTCCCTGCAGGGTGTTGGCAAATTTAGAGTTAATTCTTTTCTCTTAGTGGAAGGTTTTGATGGCCTCTTCCAACGTGAATGGTTTTCACTTGTTTGAGAAAATCTGGTACTGTTTGGTCTTTCACTCATCCCATGTGACTGGTCCAGCTGCCAGTAACAACGTTCCATCTCTCAGTGTTGTTATGGTACATGTTGGACATCGTATCCAAACAAAACCAAGAATGGCAACTTTTAATTTTTTTTTTTTTAAGAAGTAATTAAAGAGAATGAAGCAGTAAGAAAAAAAGCAAATGACCTAGTTTGGTCTTCACCACAAAACCCACAATGCTCTGGGGATATCTAAGTATGTTAGGCAAATATTTCAAATCTATCTCTGTTTTGTGAGTCAATTCAATTATAGATCATTTCAGTTATTTGTTCATTGGCTTTAATTAGGTAAACTCCAAAGCACTGCAACATGTGTTTATTGTTGAATAATTACCCTTTTGGTAAGTTCTTGCTCTTATCTATCTACAGCATTAATAGCTCATTGTATCAGTAAGAGTGAAGCCTTCTGAATGGTAATCAAGAGGTTCCCCAGGGCAGAAAGAGAGGTATTGCCTTTTCGTGGGTTGTTTTAACTGTTGATCTTATTGTTGCACAGACACGTTTGCCTTTGTGTAAGGAGGTACCTTGGTTTCCTTTAGGAGAATTTACCACTAGAAGAAATGAAGGGCTGACTGCAGATCCTGACCAGGGTGAGCAGCAGGTTCTTCCTGAGGTGTGTAGCCTCAGCACAATCAATGGGACCAAGTCTCACATGACTTAATCTGGCATGTGTCAAGAAAAAAACTTCTCCATAGTCATACTCCAGATTGAAAGAAGCAAGATATCCAAAATGGAATTAACTTGATCACTCATATGGAAGGAATTGCCTGATTGCAGCCTTTGCACACTACTGTATCGACCTCTTCACGAGCGTTTAAATGTAAAAGGTATAAATCAAAACTGTGACACAGAAAAAAGGGAAGACAGAAATACCTTGATGGATTCCACATCCATGAGATCCTTCTGGAAACCATTCTGTTCTTATTAGATTTACTCTCTGTAAATTAGGATTAGTTTTTTATATGGATTTATGAAAGCAGTGGTTCTACTGAAAGCAGGGTGAGCCCTCTGGTATAAGGCAGGGAGTTTGTGCTCTTTTCATGTGTTATTGGTAAGTTACAGTTTGTAGGTTAAAGGCCCCTCGATACCAGTGAAAGAGGAAATCTAGTTCTAGACATGGAAAATGCTTAAATCTTGTGTATGCCAGCCTGTGATATTAATATTGTATAAAACAGCCAGCTGTCAAAGGGCCAGATTCTGTTCTCCATGACACTGGTGTAAAACAGACTTTTTCCCTTTTTTCCAAGGCAGTGAATTTGCTTTCACATGTGCTTGAGCAGTTGAATGTAGATTCTGGTTGTCTTGTGTTCAGACACAATCTCAGTTCTTGTTTTCATTGCCACGGGGGGGAGGGGGGGAAATAGTGAGCTGCTGGTGTTTTCCTTGTCTGTCATTGTTCCAGCTCCCACGTGGTGGGCACTTTTCAGAGGGCTTTGATGCAAGTGTCATTTCGTTCAAGGTGCTGCTGTGCAAGAAATGTTTAGCTCTTATTAGTGAATCTGTGAGGTGCTTTGTGAAGGCAGATGTACAGTGGACTGGCCAAACCAGACAGAATTTCATGGATTTAGTGGAAGTCTTCTGTTCCTTTGCAAGGAGAAAAGATATTTTCTGATTTGACAGCTACAAGAGAAGATAATAATTTTTGACAGCACAGGGATAATGTTCATGTTATTCTAGGAAATCTCCATCTTTACACAAATAGGTATCAGAGTGTGTTACGTTTGTGCGGCTGAATTTTGAGTGGAAGCTTCAAGTTTCTGTATTTTGATAATATGATAAAATTGATAAAATCCATATTTAGAAAGCCACAATGAATTTCAGACTTGGATCATTTGGGAAAAGAAAGTTTTTTTATTACGGGTGCAGTATAAATCCAGACCATATTAAAAGAATCTGCAGTGTTTTGGAGGGCAGATACATCTTGAATATATTCCAGGTAACACTACTGATAGAAGAAGTGAGGAGCCCTGATGGGGTGTTGTAGGTATAACTGGTTTATCAACTTCTCTTGGTGCTGTGGCCTTCAAAAGTGTATAGCACTTACTTCACCAGTGATTTACAGCATACTTAGATACCCTTTAAATGTGATTCATGTATGCAAATCAACAACCTTGTCTGATTATACAGTCTTACTAAGGTAGATACTGCCCCTGAAGTGAGTTAAATATGGTGAGATAAAGCCAGAATAGGAATGGGATAAAGCCTGATGGAGATGGACTCCAGAAGATACAGTGATAATTTACATCACGATTACAAGCAGGGCAGAGATAATGGTCACAAATGGTCCCTCTAAGCTGAAAGGCATCGAAGTGATCTTCTGAAATGCTTTGGTCCAGATCCACAGAACAGAGTGCCCTGCACAGGCCAAAAGAGGCTGCATTTCTGTACAACTCCTTAGTCCCTGCAGTCATTCAGGACAGTCAGACTGTCAGGGAATTCGGATCTCTGACTATAAATCTGGAATCACTAGAACATATATATTAATTGCCATGAAGAATACTAACAACCTATTTTGTGTAGTTGAAATGCAAATTAGTTTATCTTACAATCTCACGTATCATTGCTAAAAATCTCCTGTGTGCTTTGGGTTTCTATAAAATAATGGTGGCCTACACTTCCTAAGACTTACCACATGCCTTGGTATTGTACTGGAGCTCAGGAAGAAAAACCCAGTATTGTTTGTAATTAGTAAATAAATAAATAAACGGTCAAGAAATGTAATGTATCAGCCAAACACTGAAAACTGTTCACTGGAAACAGGGAGTTCTTTTCTGGAAATGTCACAATAATGCCTCATGAGACTTGTAATTTGGGTGTCACATGTACCCACTCTTTTCTATGGGTCTGGATCCTTGCCTGGGCTACGTCTTCATCTGCCATGTCCTACCCTGTTACAATGGTGCCGTGGAGCATGACGGGGAGGCTGTGGAGCCCAGCCAGTGGAGGAGAATGGACTTTTGTGCTGTGATCCCTTTCACAAATTCTCCAGTTACCAGCAACTTTTTCTGCTTTCCCCAGTCACCTGTTTCTTCTAATTTATCCTCACCAACCCCTGAACGTGATTCTCATAACTTTCAAAGCATTCATTGACTGTCATTGCATAGGACCACAGCAGCTCAGGCTCTCTCACTTGCCTTGTGTTTGCTGTAGGATTAGTAGTTGTCCATAAGAAGAAAGAGGGATTCATGGATGGTAAGGGTACCTTTGCCCCAAGGAGCTGTGCTGGAGAAGTAACTAAAATGAGCAGAATCTCCGATTGGAACTTCATAAATGCTGTAACAAAACTGCAGTGATTGCAAAACTTTGTGAGAGCAATTTTATTTACTCAGATCATGAAAATATCATTATCTGGATACCGTGAAATCTACTTAATTATGTAATATTGCACCTATATAATATACATGTAAAACTCAGTACAGATTGAGTGATGAATTGATTCCGAGCAGCCCTGCAGAGAATGACTTGGGCATAATAGTGGGTGAAAAGTTTGGTACAGCTTGGCAATGTGCATTTGCAGCCCAGAAGCCCAGGTCTTGGGCTGCACTGGGAAGTGTCATCAGCAGGTTCAGGGAGGTGATTCTGCCCCTTTACTCCACACTTGTGAGACCCCATCTGGAGTACCCAGCATAAGACAGACATGGATCTCTTAAAGCAGGTCCAGAGGAGGGCCATGAAAATTTGTCAGTGGACTGACACCATTGCATTTGGTCTCCATGAAAAAATATATCAGAGGAAGATCTAGTATTTTTAAAGCATGATTCATATGCAATAGTGAAAATGATGGTGAATATCTATTGTGAGACTTTCTAACAAACATTTTAATACATTCTTACCTATGAGTATATGACTAGTTCACTAGAGGTAAAGAACCCAATTAATATCCTTTAAATGAAATGGAATTGCTAGTGTTTGCCTACTGCGATGCAAATTTTCAGTTCCCCCTTTGTCCCCTCTGATTAGCTAGGCTATCATTTGTGGTTATAGATATATTATTACACTCACATATCTGTTTGTGAAGCTGTAGCTCTAGTCTGTTTTTCCAAGTCTGGTAAATTGTAATATTTACCAGTGCAGAATACTTGATTAACATTTTACATTTATAATAATAGCTTACTTGGAAAACACAGTTAAATGTATACATTGAAACAAAATTAGATTTTTTCACACTGTTGACCTGACAGCAAAATAGAAACATGCCCATCTAAAGTCATAATCACAGCAATAACTGTCTGCAAAGAAAAACTTGACTTACGTCACTGTTTTCAGAGAGCTCCTCTCCCTGAAAATAGAGGGACTCTGAAACACCCCTCCCCAAAGTCTAACACAGGCAAGGCTGTGTCATAAGAAAAACCCAGAAAGAAAGCTCTGAAACTAAGTTGAGTTAAATTATGAAAGTGTGAAATAGCCACAAAACTTAAAATGAGAAATAAACAATCATGGTTCACAGATCCAGATTCCTTTGCAATTAATTTTTGCTTCCGTGAGAATCATTTCCACTGATGTGTCATTGATAAGAATATTGAAGGAAGATCCAAAAGGAGCACACGAAGTAGGAGTCAGTGCAGGGGATTCTTAGTCAGAGACTCACGCTTTTTACATTTATTTTGCAGCGAATGGTGGCTACAACCATTGCAATCTGATCTCTGAGAAGAAGAACATGATGGACATGGAGATGACAAGTAGCTCGGTACCTGTCTGCAGACAAGGGCTGTTCATTCACACAGGAAACTCCCTGATGCGAGAGCACGCGCTGTCCCGGGAGAGGCTGCTGCACGTGGGGCAGCTGAACCTCACCCACTCGGATCTCAGGTATCACTGCAGGCTTTATTGCTTCTGTGCTTTTTGCATCTGGAGGGCTTCTCTCTTGGATATTTCCCAGTAGCATCTGTGGGTGCTACATTAGGAAGACAGTTTTGGCCTTTCCTTCATTTTGGAAGCCCTTTGGACACTGATACCACAGCTCGTTTGCACATACAGCTGTCCAAGGCAGTGCCAGGAGGAGTCACTCCATCTGCAGTTGCAGCCCCCTGAACTGCAGTTTAAATGCAGCTTCTTGGGGAGTGAGGAGCTCTTCCAGCACACTCAAAAGCCAATGAGAGTTTTACTAGGGGCTTCAGTAGGGTCAGACTTGTCTCCTCCACCCTCCACTCCAGTGCCTTGTTGTGTCCGAATTGCAGCCTGGATGATACTCCCAAATCCACGTCTCCCATCTGGCAGTTTGGCATGGCACCATCAAACCTACAGGAAGCCAATGCCACTTTTATTTCTACATTTCCTTTAATGTAGTATTTTCAATGTTCCCATACAGCCACATCCTTGGTATTTGCTTTTAAGGCTGTAATGTGAAAATTTGGTCTCTGGTTTTGATATATACACTGTAGTTGGATATACTATGAACAGAATCTCTATTTAAACATTTGCTATAAATTAATTATATGAAAACACAGAACTCCATTATTTTTTTGTTGTTGTTACAAATATAACATTACCAGATTTTAAACAAGTACCCTAAACAGACATCCATTGTGAATAGAAGCCTGCTACAAATTAAAATCTGTCCATCTATTTTAATTACACTGCTTTTTGGCAAGGGATATAATATGGAATAATCTTGACCTTTTTGAAGAGCTGTAGAAAGAAAAAACTTGAAAAAAATTACAGCCTTTATCTTAGATACTTGGAATAATTGTTTCTCTGTGCATGGAACTATCAAGCCCATGTTTCCATAGTCACAGCAAGAGGAAATAGGACCTATAACTTGGTCTTGGAAATCTGACTGTTTCTGGTTTCATTATACATATTAATGTCTTGTTTCCCCATTTCCATTTACTGGTGGGTTAAGAACATCTGTGTTTTCAGGAGGAGGAGGCACAGCAATATGGCAAGCAAGTGGAAAGAGCTTTGTGTGTGTTTGTTTGTTTGTCTGAAAAGGACAAATAATGGCCATGCCGCATAAGAAAATATTCTGCTGTGGCTACAAAGATTTGTAGATGATGTTGCAGCTGGATATAAGTCTGTTCCCTTCCAGCTTCTTTAGGGCTCAATGTGGGACTGGCAGTTTTCAACCTTTTTTTTGTTCTGTCAGTGAGGGCTAGTATGAAACAAAGATAATTAGGGCAGGGGCAAACAAAAGGAGGAAGAGAGTACTCTGCTTAGATCTTTTTGAACCTTTTTGTACAATCTATAATGAGGAAATGACAGATAGCTGCATACCGGGCACCACAGTAGCCACCCTCAGAAATATGAACCTCATCCATCCCCCATTTCGAGGAGGATTCCCAGAGCAACATAAAGGATTGTCTGCTTCACAACATGAGAAAGTAGCAGGTGACAGGCCTGATTCCCTCCCCTTTGCTTTGTTCATGGACCTAAGCCTTGAGGCTCTGCTGCTTCTAAGCAGCAGTTTGGAAATGTTTGAAGAATATCTTGAAGGACCATTGCATTGTTTTTTAAGGGTTTCTTTTTTGTGTCTCACTGGTTTCATGCTTTGCTTCTATATCCACCTGATAATGCCACTTACGTCTGCATGGGATTTGCAAGGTAAAGCCAACGCCCAGCACTGCTCTGTGGACCTCAGAGATACAGTGTCTAATTTTATCACCATGCTACTCATGAGACACATGGTCCAGAGCCAAAGCCTTTGCCTGTGAGAGAAGGTGGACAGCAGCTGGAGTGATACCTGTTCATGGTGTTTGTGATGCTAAAGGTTGGCAAGCAAGTAGCAGAAGACATGGTCTTTCCCTGAAGGTCTGAAAACAGGAGAACACACCCGAGGTGGGAATGAATGCCCATCAGGTTCCAGTGAAGTCAGTGGGTGCCACTCTGCCTTCTTGGATTTTAGCCTCCTTTGGATAAGAAGAATCAGAATAGATTATGGCAATTGGGCTGGAATAGACTGATATCTGAGCACACAGAAGACAGGGCAAGCTCTGTATTTGTTTCTTCTGTCCTGCTCTAGTGACCAGCACAGTAGAGAGAGAGAAATTTGAACAGTCTGTCTTGTGTTGAGCTTTGAGACACTCTGTATTTCTAGGATATGGAACATCCAAGGAAAATCCAAACAAACAAGAGAGCACTTCCCCTAGCAATCCGAAGTCTCCCTCAGGATTTGGGGTTGTGATTGGCTTTGTCCTTTTTTTCCCTCAGTGCACTGAAACTTGTTATCCCCTTCAGCTTCTCCCGGAAACACTTTCTCTCAGAAACTTTATTCTAGGGATGACTGCCTTAATCCAAGAATCACAATCCCTCTTCTTCTTGGCCCCTTTTCTCCACTCAGTTAAAAGCTTTTCAGTTGTGCTGTGTAATTGATGCTTCATGCAGTGTGTGTGGGACTGGAAAAGTCCTAATACCTTCCTTACCACACTGGAGTCAGCACAGAGAACGTGCTGGCCTGTCCAATAATCCACTGTCAGCCACAGCAAACCCACTCACACTGCGCTCCGTGCTCGGCATGGAAAACCTGGGGAAGACTTTGGAGCAGCCAGGTAGTGTCACAGAGGGTCTCTGGATGTGCAGCTGAACAGTCCCCTCCAGCTTCTTCAAACTGTCAGTTGTCACTAATAGGATATTTACAGTGGCCACTGAAGGCATGTTTGTTTTGTAAATGATCTGGAGATTTCAGATACACTCCTTTTCCTTTGAGGGCTGTTGGGAACTGCTCTACTTCTGGCCTGGTCCTGCTGGCCTTGTGCTCTGGCTCTGTTTACCAAAGATTTTCTTTGGAAATGCTGCCCTAGTATCCTCAGAGAGGCTGCTGTTACTCTTCAAAGGCCTTACACAGCTTTCATCTGCTTAAGCAGCCATTCTGTTGCCTCAGACTGTCCATCCCTGTGATGCAGATGCTCCCTGTGAAGAGAGGCTTGTGAGGTATATTCTCCTGATGACTCCACTCCCTTCCAGGGCTGCTCATCTGGAGCTCCTCAGCTGATCCAAATGCCCACTCAGTGCTCTTGACACTGCTCTGCAGTCCTTTGTCCCCTTTGTTCTCCCCTTGGCCGTTTGTTTCATATGCATTTAGAGTTTGCTGCTGTCCAGAGATTATTAATTACATCCTTAAGTCCAGCACTGCCTATGTGCACCAGGCCTGGAACTTGATCCCTGGCTGTAACAGCAAGATGCCCATTGCAGGAGCAAATAGTCAATGGGTATAAGAAGAGCCACCCAGCAAGTTGGATGCCAGACACATTGTGTCTCTCTCTCCTATCAGTTTTCTTTGTCTCTTCTCCTCCCACTCCCCAGGACTGGGAGGAACAAGCAGGGCTTTTCCTCTGACAATGATGGCAAAATTCTGCCAAGAATACAGAAATGTTGCATTAATACACACCGACATTAAGTACCCCAGCACTCCAACATTGGGAAATTGAAAGCATGCCAGATTCTGCCAGCAGAGTTAACTAACATAGGGTATAGAATGTACCTAAACACGCAGTGGTACAGTGGAAGCTCTAGCAGCTAGAAAAGACTTGCTTTTGATCTGCACAAGGATCCTGTGCTTATCTCTGTGTAGGCAGAGCATGAATAAGACACAAATGTGGTGACAGGAGGCATGAATTCAGTGCCTCTGTCTCATTTGCTTTTGAAATAAGGTGTTTCATCCTGTCTTTTGGTTCAAAACACCCCTCCTGTGTGTCTCACATTCTGTAATGCAGCATCACAGCAATACTGTCCTGGCTCTCAGTAAGGTCTTGGGCTGGAGATGCAGAGAGACTTTGCTGGAACTTGTGGGAACCTAATGTTTCTCAGGACAGGGATGTTTGTATCCATCCTGCAGGTACTCTGTGCTGCCTCCAGCTTGAAGTCCTCATATGGATTTCTGGCAAGATGGGAACTAGACAGAAAGCTTAATAATAGGACACCAATTACTGCAGGCTGAAATGTAAGGCTTTATAGGATGTAAGAAACGTGTTGAGTTTACTTTAGCCTGAGGCTTTGGGACCACTGAATTATGATACAAACCAAATTATTTAGAAGAGTACTTGTGCAGAAGAAACTAAGTAATAGGAAATATTATGCCTGGCATGGTGTGCTGTAAAACTGTTCTCAGAATGAGTGTAAAACAGCATGCTTTCTACTGAAGCTACAAGCAAGCAGGGCATGGTTTCCCAAATATGTGCAATAAAAGGTTTTTACGTATGCTTATGCCACATATTTTACAGACACATGGTTCTGTAAATGTTAAAAAATATTGTATAAATACTGCTGGGTTTGTTGGGGTTTGGATTTATTTTTTTTTTTCAAGTTACCATCTGTGAAACCAGGTGCTTTAAGTTTACCCTGAGACCAACTGTGGAAACCTAAAGGGGGAAATTATAACTAATGGATTATGGAAACCTCTAAAATTTTTAAATGTAGTCTTTTGAAACTTCTGGTGGAAAATGCAAGATCTGATTGTTCTGTAGCAATGCATAGCAGGGAATTTCACTTGCTCATGACCTTAAAGGGTTTTTTTATACCAAGTTGTACTGGCTGCAAATTGTTGGAGCTTAGAAACCTATCACTAGTGAATGTAGTGTTGACAGTTGTGTGCCTTAGACAGGTGTCATTTTTTGACTACCTTAATTTCATGGGAAGGAAGTATTTTTTGAAAACTTTTGATGTTTTGTTTTATTTGCTAATTGGTTGTTCTCTGAGACCTGTCACTGTTAGAAAGCATTCTAGCTTCCCATCTTAAAGTTAGTGGTGGATGAATAGAAATAACAATGATAAAATTGATAAAAAAGTGATAAAAAAATCTAGGTCATAAAAGAAATGCAGTTTATTCAGCAGCTTTGCAGTTTAGTGTCTGTATGTGCTCAAAAGACTTATAAATGTGTGTTTCATGCTTTAAGATGTGTCAGATTTGTCTTAGCTGTGGTGTCATGCACAAGTTGCCAAATGGCCAGATTTTCTTCAGCTTTTGTGGTGCCAGTTATCAGAAAATCACAAAATTAATTTAAGTGGAACATGTCAACATAAGAGTGCCAGAGCATCTCTCTGGAGGGTTTATTAGTTCAGGTACTTTGTGCAGCTTTCCTGCACACATATAGACTGGTTCCTCTTGCTCTGGCACATGGCTGCATGATGAAGCCATAGGTTAAGCCCTCCCATGCTTTAGGGATATGTAAGAAACACCCTCTGATCCTAAGAGAAAACACACAGTTGGGTTTGTCCACAGTAAATGTTTATGGCTGAGATAAAATACTTTCTTTTAAAGCATAAACCAATTGCTAACCATGGGGAAGCAAATTAGGAGGAAATGTTTCCTACATACAGCGTTCTTCTGAAATGTCTGTTGCGTTCCTCAAGGTTCTGCTCCCTGAGTCACTGGCTTCATCACACATCAAAAAAGATTAAAAATCACTTCTTCATAATAATTTTCTTTTGATTTGCAGTCCCATGTAGATTTTAATTGGGAAGATGGAAATGGGAATGCATGGACTGCCAGTTTAAATCCACTGGTTGTGAACTTTTTTTAGCTATCTTTTGTAGACCTTTTAGAAGTAAATACTCAGCTAATCTCTCATTGACTCTGGACCACTGGTTGAAAGCGAGCTGCTCTTTCTTTGTATTCCTTTTTTTCCCTGCTGATCTCGCTCCTTTTTTAATTTAGCAGAGGAAAGCATCTCCCTGCCATGGGAGCAAAGCTCAGTGAGCCTTTTTTGACTCTTGTGAACAAGAACACCAAGGCATTTTCCCAGTGTGCTCTCAGGAAAATACTGATATTTGAATAATTCAAAAATGCCCAAAGCTCTTAAACTTCATTCTCCACTATTGTTTTGCCCAATCTATTATGCATTGAAAACCTAGATTGTGATTGATGAACTGCCCGTAGCAGTGGAGGGGAGATTGTCTGTTCTGTGCGTAACCCAGTGTGTAAAACTAATCCCGTGTAAAATGATGCTGCCTTCACAAGGGTTGGAGAGGAAGCACTGCAGATTTTTTTTATCTAATTGCTGCATTAGGCAATATTAGCAGAGAGCAAGTGCTTCCGTGCCCCAGGGCTTAACAAGTGGTGTGTCTTGTACAAAAGTCATAAACGGTGTGGCAGTTAGTGATGCTTAATGAAAACTGTATTACAGGTCACCCAGGTTTCAAGACTCAGTAGATTCTGCTGCTCCATGCCTGAATGGAAGTCACCCGGCTCAGCACATTAAACAGGAATGCCCGAGTGATTATAAGGTTCTGTCTGAAGCTTCCACACATAGGAGGATTACGGAGGGGATGGAGCTGCGAGCCTCCGGTAGTCTGCATCCTGAAATAGACCTAATGAATAATAGCTTTACAAATTCACTTTCATCCTACTTGTTTAATAATGAACATAGCTCCTCCCTGGGCCCTTTGTCACTTGGCACCCCTCAGCACTCGGCCAGGCTGCAAACAAGCAACCTGAAGAAGAGATGCATCTCTGTGGTGCCGTCTTCGGGCGAAGGAATCGATATTACAGCTATCATCCGCACCTCGCAGACGTCACTGGTCACCTGTGTGAATGGACTGCGAGCTAATGCAGCTGGCATTTCCTCTCATCCTCTGGAGATCACTCATCACAGTGCTCAAAAAGCCTCTCGGCCACAGTCTTGCTCTCAGCCTGGAAACCCTTGCAGTATTCCCTCCCCTCCAGCATGTCTTGTACCTCTTTCCGCCGAATGTGACAGAGGTGACTGTGAGCAGATACAAATGCAGCAAGTCGAGGAGAATGGAAGCCTCGGCCTTATGATGAATGGCACTGGCATTCCTCATCCAAACACCTCGCACAGCACCCAGAAGGTGAGTTTCTTAAAACAAGAACCAGCTGACGATTATTCCTCCACCGCTGATCTTTTCCGACATCACCAGGGGCTGCCTCCCCCTTACCATCTACACCAGCAGCTCAGCCAGGCTCAAGGGGCACTGCCTCACTTACACGCCTCTATGTCTCCCAAGTCCCTCCAGCCCAGTGATGGGGATGAACAGGACCTCAGCAGTGGCAAGCAGGTCTGTCAGTGGATTGACTGCAGTGCCACTTACGACCAACAAGACGAACTGGTCAGGCACATCGAAAAGACTCACATTGACCAGCGGAAGGGAGAGGACTTCACTTGCTTTTGGGCAGGCTGTGTCCGACGGTACAAACCCTTTAATGCCCGCTACAAACTGCTGATTCATATGAGGGTTCATTCTGGAGAAAAACCAAACAAGTGCATGGTAAGTCTGAAATAGATTTGTTTGACTAGAAACATGCTCCTCTGCTCTCTTTCTTGCTTGCTCCTCAGTCTTATTCCAGTAAAACTGCTGTGCTTTCCTGTAACTTAGTCTGCAGCAGGCTAAAGGGGAATTGGACAAAACCTTAATCTAGAAGGAAATGTTTGAGTAAGAAATACCATCGTTCTTGGAAAAGGGATTCAGTTTCCTTATATGAGAGCTTAACTTTTAATACAGTGCTTTATTTTTTTTAATATTCATTAAAGCATTAATAAAGTGATGATCAAAGCACACAGCAGTCATTTAACGTAAAACAAAGTCACTGAGCCTCGGGTGACATTTTTAATCAAGAAACATAAAACACATCTAATGAAATTCTTTTCATTCCTCCAGTTGAACAATAACCCATAGAGTTGTGAGTGCAAAAGTTTCAAATAGTAGTTTAGAAAATAAAAATAAATTTGTTAAGGACTTTAAACAGTTAAAAGAATAAAAGGAATATCCCTAATTACATTTTCAAAGGTTGTTAGGGGCTTTTTTAATTTGCAAAACAGAGCTTTAAAAATAAGTAAAAAACCATTGTTCTCTTCTGATCAAGATGTAAACAACATCAGCGTTCCAAAAAGAGGATCTTGGGAATAACACCATCTCTGCATCTGCCCACCATGATGACAATATGGCCAAACTAAAATAAAAGTTAATGACTTCCATTAAGCTTTCCACATGTTTGCAACAACGATGATATAAGACCCTGACTGAAACAGATGAAGCAAAACAAGTTTGACACAAGCTTCCAAATTGGGCCATGAAATTTGGAAAGTCTTACTTGTAACACTCCCATGAGTACACATGTGCATGGCTGCACATGGACACACATGCACACACGTGCATATGCCTGCACATACACACAAGTGCATACACATGCACACACATACACACATATGCCTGCAAATGCACACACTTGCCTGCAAATGCCTGCACATCCATACATGCACTTGCCCACCCATACATGGACATGCCTGCACATACATGGACACGCCTGCACATCCATGCACACAGAAGTACAGACAAGGAAATGGTTATGGCAGCACGTTGTGGTTCCTGATAGGCAGAGTTTTTGCCTGTATGTCTGTTTTATTGCTTTGATCAGAGAATATAATGGAAAATGCTTGTAAGGAAGTTAGATCAAGACAGACTTTTCTGTGGCAAGCTGTAGCTTTCTATGGAGAAATAGGAAAGAATGTTTATATTAAAAGCTTGCTCTTTTTCATTTGTTAAAAAAAAAAAAAAGCTTGCTGGCTTGCAAGGGTTATTGGAGAGAGAAGGAAAAAAATAACAGCGTTCAAAATGCTTCAGAGAGAAAAAAAATCATGTTGATTATAATTCCACCAGATAAATAAAAAATATTATCTTAATGTCTGCACTGTTCAGTGTGTGTAATGCTGGAAACAATGCAGATATTTTGAGAACACCATTAAGTTGTTTAAGATAAAATGGAAACATTTGAAGACTTACCTGTTTCTTTTTCCTTTGAGAGAAAGAACTAATTTCCAGAAGTAGCTCAATTGCAATTTGTGAAAATACAAAGGAATTAAATTTCTTGGCATATCCTTTATTTGGTCATAAATCATCAAGGGATAATGCAAGTTAGTAACTTCTTTCCGAACAAAAAAATAAGTAAGCAAGCTGTGAAGGATTTTATTTTACCCTACTTTTTGTTTTTAGTGTTTTTATCATTTGGAATGAGTTTGCTTTTCTTCCTACTTTTATCTCACAATTTAAAATAGTTAAAGTATTAAACCCTAATTGACTTTACTGTGATGCTGAAAGATTCAGTAGACTCCTTGGGTGAGGGAACTGTCTTTTTCTGCAAAACACACATTTCACAGGTATTGTGTAGCAGATTTCTAATGTTACATTCCCATTCCTACAGGAAACTGGATAAACCAGAGACGTTAAATTATGCTAAAAATGCCCTACTTTCAGTTATGTTCATCTGTACTAAAGAGATGGCTCTTCTAACATCTCGAAGTTTAACATTGTGAATACATTGGAAAAACCTTTGCACCTGATATTGCAGCCTGGACACGAAACTGCAAAGTTCTGTTTGAGTAGATATTGTAGTTGTTCCCATACATGGAATGGCCCAATCAGAATTTAGAGCTTTACATTGCACAACTTGAAGTTAACTATTTAGTTCCTAGAATAGGCGCCTTCCACCGGCAGCAGAGGTTTCCATGTATGAAATGGTAGAGTCTGGAATCCTGTGTGGAGTAAAGCTGGATCCAAATGAATACATGGAAAATATATCTTCTTTGCAAATTTAGTTGTCTACTCTGGAAAGACCTTGATGTAGTAGGGACAAGATCCAAAGCTGCAACACGGCTCCTTAAAGTTATTAATATCAAGAGGGGATTATTTGCCCAGCAAATTCCATTCCACTTTAAACAAGGGTTGCTGTGCAGTGTTTCATTGTGCAGTGATGTCATGTCATTTTAAATGATGGCTTTTCTTTTGATGTGGTAATAATTGTGCTGTTATTCCTGCAAATTAAGAAGGCAATTCATTCTCTGTCTGAGATTTTGTTTCGTTTTTGCCATAGCCCCGTTACAGTAGCTTTACATCTTTTGATATTTGTACTGGAGATTTTCTTCCACTGTTCACAATTACCCATTGTTACTTTCTTTTTAAGCCCTTGATTTTGTTCCTCTGTGTAAGATCACTGGCTGAGTAGGTATTGAACTGCTCAGGAGACATGAACCACTGTTCAGTGTGAGCAGCACTCCGCCCTCGTACATAGAAGTACTTTTCCATGTAAAATTATTAATTTCTTATGACAGGCTTTGCTACTATGTACTGTAATAGACAAAGGAATTTTGGAATTCAGGCTACTTGAGAACAGGAAATACATGAGACATTTTGATTGAAAAGTAAATGGTTCACTAAAACTGCAGTTAATCCTTTTATTATCTTTCCAACAGCAGTTTCCACAATACTTTCATGAGGTAAGCCTCCTTCAGTCCAACTGTAACACTCTCATCATTGCAGCTGGTTTAAATTTAGCTAGCCTGCTTCTTCCTCTGCTACAGACAGTCGATAGGCAAAACAGTATCTGGTGTAGAGAACTACTGATATTTCAGGTCTGTATTCTGCTCGCTGTATTTCATTGCCAGAAGCAGTGCTGTGACTGTTCTGCTTTCATATTGGGTTAAATATTCTCATTAAGCGGTGCCTTCTCGTCATTGTGTCCCTCTCTTCGGTTTTTCCTTGGGCTCTGCAAGTAGTCTAAAGGAAACTACCTAATCTCTTTGCAATATCCTGTTATGTTTCATACTTAACTCATGTTATTTTAGTTTTATTAAATTTGGGGTTCATCTGCATTATAATCAAAAATATATCCAACAAAAATAATGATGCAATGCCTTTAAGACTTTAACTTCTGAAGATTAATTTCATGCTTTTTTAGATTTGATGTCCCAGACAATTGGAATTTTGATTGTCTGAGACAGCAAAAATTAGCAAGCTTAAATGGTTTTTATTTTAAAAAAAAAAAAGTTTCTCATAGCTGCATCTTTTGCCATCTTCCAGTTCTTCTAATACTTTGATGGGTAGAACCCTGCTGATCTCTAGATATTGCATCCTCAGTTTAAGCCTCTGAGGATATGTAAGCCTTGGAAACGTAAATACAGAGCTGCTCATTTAGATGTCTAGAATTGTTTGATTTGGACAAATCCATACTTGGTTTACTAGTTTACCCTCTTGCACTTCTGTGGCTTCATAAAGAACAGAAAATTAATTTCTCATCACTGCATGTGTTATGTGTTCAGATAACTCATGATGCAGATCCCCACAGATATGATCAAGGTAAATATATTTATGTAATTTCTACATATGCAATTAGTGATTATAGACATTGGGTATCATGATGTGTGTGGTGGAAGAAGCTGGACAGAGATAACAGCCGTTGCTAACGCCTCTAGATCGTGTATTTCAGAGACACAGATGCCCCTGACTATGTTCTAGACCCGTCTGTTACATCATGTTCTTGCCTAGATAGTTAAGGCTGAAGCAGAATCTTTTATGTTTTGTATATAAGTCACAGACTCAGCTGAGGAATAGTCTCGATGCAGTGATCTGGGTGCTGCATTGTCCAGAGTGAAATCCAGCACCTGTGCTGCTTGTTTGTTGTCAGTCCTGCATGGCTGCGGGCCAGACGGCCGGCCCTGCTGAGGAACACGGGGAAATCGAGACACAGAGAAGATAAGAAACTTGCCTAAAGGCATCCCGAGGCGATTGCAGCATTCCAGGGCAGATCTGTGTTCAAATCACTGCATCACACAAACTAACCGTGTGCGGTTTCCCTATTAACAGATTGTTGTGCAGATGAGGCAATAGATAGAGGTCTGGCTCAACTTCCCCCCGTGTTTCATGTCCAGCTCTGACGCAGGTGGTTTGACATGCCACAAACCCGTGAAAACTTTCATCAGAAGGCTCAGCAACTTTTGTCACACTTCATGGGCAGCACTCTGCATCTGGTGATAACAGAGGAAAGGGCCTCTTGAGCAGATTAGTATTATTGCTTCTGCTGCTAGGGAAACCACTCTGGAATCTCTGCTGCCAGTAGATAGAAGTATTACGCTGTCTGCAGTCAGTGGGGAGCTGGTGTCAAGCTTTGCACGGTGAGTAATGAGATCTCTACAGGCTGCATCCACAGACCGGTCTAAGGGACAGTCCTGACTCTGCAGGGAAAACAGGCCTGCCTGTGCCAGTTTATATGCTCTTGAGTTACTTCACCTAAACAATAAGTTTCCATGTCTGACTCGAGGGAATGTTGTGGAAGTCTGGAAAGTGTTTTCAGATTTCGGAGTGCAGAGTGTTGTGCACTGATGCCAAAGGAGTGCTTTAAAAAACCCAACAATAATCTTAGCCTCACTTTCTTCCCTTTGAAGTCAATAGTAGAAAATACCCATTCTATCAAAGCTGCCTCACCAGAGATCTCTCTTTTTATTAGGTCTCTGATGGCATTTCCCGATACTGTCAAGGAACTGCAGCATTGAAAACACACTGATTAGAGGAGCAGACAGCAATTCAGTGGTTTTCTGAAAATACAATGTTTGTTTGTTTACAAAAACCACTACAGATGACAGTGCAGTAGAAATGGGTTTAAGCATGCACCAGCACTGGAGGGCAGGCTGGCAAATGGCTTTAGGCTTGGCACTGTGTCAGCTCATGCCCAATGGCTGTTGCTGAATTGGAGCTCTTGTCTGTCCACAGGAGAGCTCCACACAGTCCCCCAAACAATTATAATTCAGCTCATCCTGGACTCATTTTTCTTTAGTGTTTTGATTTGGCTACTGAAATACGTATTTTTTTCCACTACAATTCCAACTATGACATGATTTGAGTAGACAGAAAACGATCCACTGCCCTACAATGCAGCAGATATTTGTTAGAATCCTAAACACACTGAGCTTTTGAAAAATGACTGACGATGGTCTGATTGACACAACAGCTTAAAGGAAGTAAACATTTTTGGAAATGGTTCTTCACAGTGACTGTGCTGCTTGGCATTCTTGTGGCTCATGGAACTTTTCCATGCTGAGCAAAGTATTTCATGTTCTTTGTCAAATAATATAGGCTATAGTGTGCCCAGCTTAGAAAAGTGAAATTTATTAGTTGTGACCTATGATGTCTGGCTGCCAGACAAACGTGTAGGCAGGTCTCCCAGGTCTTTTTGGAAAGTTTCTTATAGGCTCCTTTCCCTTCCCTTTGCCCAGTTTGCATGCAAAAATGACATCTCGACACCCTATTTTTATATCCTTTTGTCCCACAAACTCAGTAAGCAGTGATTCTTTCTCATTTTAAGGCAGAATTATTTCCAGCTCTGCTGTGGCCTGGCTCTGGGTGATACTCCACTTGTAGATTTATTCAAACCCCAGTCTAGCACAGACCTATGAACCTTTCATGCGGCATCACCTCTTGAAGATACCTTGCAAACAACCTGTTAACTCCCAGTTCATTCCAGCTCTGTCATAAGATCACTTTCTTTGCCGTGCAGATGAGTGAATTCTATCAAATTATCACATCTGAAGATGCAAAAAAGGACTTTCCAGTTCTCTAAGCACTGGGTTTGCAGTGCCTCTTAAGGATTTGTGTAGCTTACCATGTAGCAAAAGCATGACAAGATTTCTTTCTCATTCTGTATCCAGTCTGTGAGTGAATAATCCACCAGTTCCACTCTGTGACTCTGCACAGTAGTAAAGATAGAGTGATACACCCTCGAAGTCAGATGCATCTCCAATGTAGTCATAAGTTTTACAGAGCAGTAAATATAATTGTGAACTACCTGTGTCCTGTAAGAATGTCTTAATACACATCAAGAGCACCTCAGGGATGTGTCCAGCAGTTGAGTCCTAAAATTATAATTCTGCAGGGTCCAACATAATTTTGGCAGGGTGAGTTGTCTCCAGAAGACCTGGAAAAGAAAGTTACAGTCAGTGATTTGAAGGCAGTCTGCACTTAACTAATGTCTAGGGTCAGTGAGAGAATATTTCTCCCTCACTAATGTTTCATTGCAAAAAAAGATTTGTGTATTAATATTATCGGCTTTGTCATTTAGAAGCTGGAGAGCCTGAAAGTCCTAAAATGTTAAACGAAGTCTTTGTGATTGTGTTCTTGAGGTTAAGTGCTTGGCTTTATTTTATTTCTGTGTATGAGTTCTTTGGGGATTATTAAACATGGCATGGAATTGTTCTGAACTCTCAGTGATTTAGCCTTTCTGAACAGTGATTAACCTCAAGAAGGAAAAATAGTTTGAATCACCTGGCAGAAGTATTGGTCAAATTAAAAAGCAGTAAAATTAAACATTGTTTAAAAAATGTGCCAACAATATACCCATTAATGTTTCTTACTAGACCAATACATTTTAATACTCTGTATTAGTGAAACATATGTCATTTAATAAAAATGTTAATCTGCATTTGCAGGCAGCACAGAGGCTGCGTAGTGTAGTCTCAGGGGAGAAAGGGGAATTTAGTGCACATTAAAACCTTTATACAGTCATTTATGCAGTTGTATCTCAGTTCTAAATCTGATGCATTATTTGTTGCTTCAGGGCAAAGCAGCACCAGTTAGCCTTTAACAATCAGGTGAGACTAAAAAGCCATCGTTCCACAGCTCGGGGTGTTTGTGTCAGCTTGGGCTTCACAATGGGCCAGATCCTGAAACCTTCACTTGCTTATTTAGCAAGTGGTGGGCCTAGTAAAAAAAAAAAAAAAAAAAAAAAAAAAGTGTTATTTAAACTAAATATATCAAAACTTGTCTTTCTGGCAGCTGACAACTCCCATTGAGTAAGGTTTGCAAATGCAGGACCTGGTTTTGGATAGCTTTATATTGGAGGTGCCCTGGTTTAATAGGGCACCTCTGAAGTTGACTACTCACGAGTTCACTAAAATAAATCTCTCTGGAGCACAGTGCGAGTGAGTAATCACAATGAGGTGGTGAGGCCAATAACATAACACATCCATAATTCTACTTTGCATCTCTAGAAGTTTCTTTTGCTGAGACTCTCAAAGCTTTTTCAGCCTTCTGTCTGCCTATGGCATATCCTGTGCAGTCAAAACTCTTGTGCCCGAGTTCCAGATACAACTGAATTAAGGCAAATTGCTCTTCTAATTTCTGTCCCAGTTTACACTGGTGTGATTGTTAAGGTACCCTGAATTTACACCAGAGTACATGAGCACAGAATGACTCAGCCACAAAGTACTAGAAGTGTCACATTATGTGTCTGGCAGAAAAGGCAAGAAAAAGACCTTCTGCCCAAGGTGTTTTCCACCTATTTCTTAAAGTTGGCATGAGATGATGAATCTTTGCTGATCAGAGTCCCTTCTACTTATGTGAGTGAAGGTTTGCAAGACAGCAATTGGATTCAGCTCTAGAGTGGCTTTTAAAGAAAACATTGCCATCAGAGAGTATTCAGCACCCTGTATTCTGCTCAAGGACACCTGCATTGTGTGTGTTTGGGTAAGTCAAAGGGGCTTCATGTCAAATAGCTGTGTACTTACATCACAGACATCTGTCATTGCCTGACTTTTCTGTTTACATGATTGTGGAATCATGAACAATATGAGTTTTATTTCAAAGTCTTGCTTTTGTTGTCTGTAGCAGTGTCTTCCCTCCATCTCCTTTTATTGTTGTGTACAGATAACATATGTGTGAAGAGATCCTCCGCTCAGGTACAGTGTAGCTGCAGTGTTAAATAATTGATCTTGATCTTTCTTTTGAAACTGCATCCAAGGCATTTAAAAGTGGGAAATGGAAAAAGCATGTTTTCATAATCCAGCTCAGTAAAGTTTGCACAACTGCTCTTTGTTTCATCATTCCTACAATAAATCTTTCATTTTTGCCAATTGAGAATGCCTACTAAATCTGCAAATGATTACTTCCCTGAATTGTGTTGGGATTCTTGCAATACATTTTTCTTACATGGGTAATGATAAAATAAGAGTCCATCAAAAATACTTTATTGCCTGGCAGAGAGCCTTTTATGAAATGGTTTTGATTCAGGGAGATTCTTCCAAGTGTTTTAGAACCATTGCTTACAACTTTCCTTTAACCCTTGCATAGAGGGCTGCCAGGCCCTGGGAATGTCACACATGAGAGTCAATCAGTGGCTGGTAGAATGCAGGACCTGGCTGGGGGTTTAACCTGCAGCCCATGGGCTCACTCAGATCATGCTGCTTCAACAGGGACTTGTAAAGGGCATTGTGTTACTATTAGATTAGAAAGCTGATGAATGTCAGACTGTTGGGAACCTTGTAAGGCTAATCTGCTGTGTCCATGTTGATATGATTTTGCTCTGTTTCAGTGAGAGCCAGGAGGATGGAGTGTTACCAAAAGGAAAACACCAGATAAAACTGATGGGGCTGTCTGGGTCACTGAGCCCAGCCTCTGCCATCCCAGGTATCACCTTGCAGTAATCCTTTAGTACGCCCAGAGGCACAGGACACCTTGATGTCTGTGCCTCTGGGAATGGTGTATCCTCAACACTATCACTTGTAAGTGAGGATCTTGCAAACGTAGGTGAAATGAATTCTGCCCTTTTTCCTGCTGATTTCACAATGGGTACAACTCCATTTGTCTGCCTTTGCACAGGAACTGGCCAGCTGCAGGAATTCCTCTGCTTTCCCTTGTGAAGAGACAGTTTCAACTTAGTTCCTTGTAGATCTTGAGCACACTGTCTCCATGTAAAACAGGGCCCAAGGGTCTACTCCTGGAATGGCACAAGTTGTGATGCCTGAAAACACATTCTAATACTGCAGGGAGAAGGGATCTGGCAAGACATCTACCTTGTGATACTTGCTTGCACTCACAGAAAAATTGCAGAGAAACAGACCTGACTCAGTGTGGGGTGCTCTCAGCAAAACCACATCTAATGCTTGACACGTTGCCCATTTGCCTCCATGCAATAAATTGTCTCCTCCAACTAGACATGGGGAGAGCAGAAAAAAGCAGATTATGTGAAAATATTTAGAAGTATCACAGTTATTCACAGACTTCTCTCTTCCTGCATATCCTCAAACATAATGACATTTTTAATTGCATGGTCATGGTGATCTCAGAGTTCACTGTTTACATGCTTTGGTCTAACTAAACATTTTTAGCTTGTGCTTTGCCTTCAAAGTCAAGGAGTGAAAAGATGACACCAAATACACAGAAACCAGACATATGCATCAGATGTACAGAGCACTCTAGCTTGGTCAGTGTCTTTTGGTCAGGTAGATGCTAAATAGCATGCTTTCCACTTCAGATTGGCAAACCTCCTGTTGTATTTATATCTTCTGGCTGAAATGATATGCCAGGGTTCTCTCAGGTGATCATAGGCCATTGGTGTTCAGATTTTGAAGGGAGGCAATCAGAAATGCTTCCAAGTGTGAAGAGACTTTGCTGAATTTAGAGGGAAAGTTGGTGTCAGAGATACAGAGTGATCTTCAGAGGCAAGGCCAGGTGAGGGATTCTGGATCATCTCTCCTCACAGCTGGATATTGAAAGGCAGCAAACTCAGGAATTCTTAAAGGAAGACTTTTTAACACTGAGCACAGTTGGAAGGATAAGAGTAGAAGGAACCTTTGTGGAGCATGGGTGTGCTAAACTATAGACTGTGATACTCCTAACATTCTGTTAGTGTCTCTCAGGCAACTTGTAGCTGGGCCACTAGAATGGCACATTTAAAACCTGAATATTTGTAGCTACATTACTTTTCTAGTGCTGTAAAAATAATGCAGTAATGGCCTGCAAGCTCTCATGATTTCAACCGTTTTGGAGTTACAGGAGCTCTGTTCCTTTATGGCAAGCATCCATCTCTTATTTTAGCATCTTTGGCACTTGCCTAAAGGATGGGAAATTAAAAAATGATTAAGGGGACAGAGAGACAGTGTTTTAATGAAAGATTAAAGGGATTAAACAAGGGCTGGGATGGGGAGAACAAGGAAAAGGAGGGATTGTTTAGAAGAGAATAGAGAATAAGTAGGGGTGAGCTGACAAAATCAAGCAAAGATATTTAAAGCTAGTATTTCAGTACAAGATTCCAAAAAATGAGGTGTATTTTAGACTGGAATAATTTCACAGGGGGAATATCAGATGCTCAACTGTATGAATAATATAAGATAAACTGAAAAATGGAAAAATATATTGTAGAGAATAATTTTGAATGTAAACTGTCCTGTTGCTCGTTTCTGCCATTCTGTGCAAATTGATTGCGTCATGAGGCTTATGCACATTCCTTTTCCAGCTTCCTCAAAATACAGGCGGTGAAATTGAAGTTTGGGATCAGGCTCGTTGGTGTGTGTTGAGCAGTGTCCCAAAGGCCCAGGTCTGTGTTTGCCCGGGAAGGAGTCAGTGCACGGCTGGCCTGGGATGAGATTGCTGCACAGATACGGGCTCACAGTCAGATGGTGCTAAGCAAACCCTGAGGAGATGGAAAGAAGGCAGCTCCTTTCTAGATGTCTCCTCTGCTAAATCTGTTTCTGTTTGCCATGTTTTTGGGCATCTTTGAGCGTGATAGACATGGCAGAAAAGGATGATAGTGAAACACATGGTAATGCTGCCTTCCTGCTTTATGCTGGGCATGGATTGAGATTCCTTGCAAAGGTGTTTGCTCATCAGGAAACACAGAGCACACCAGCTCTATTTGCTCTTAGTACTTGCACCAGCCACATTGAATTTCACCTTTAGCAGGTGAAAGCACCTCCATTAAGAATTTATCTAATGCTTATAGGTGTGCAACAGAGGACTATCTTTGTGTAACACCAGCTGTGCAAACTTAGAAGGTAGATTAAGCTGGTTTTGAATATGTCAGCTTGTCAGATATAGGCTCTGATACGTGTTAATTGTTTTAGGAAAATCTGTGTTGGAACACATCTCTGAATGGCAAGAGAAAGAAATGGGTATTGTAGTCATCCCAGATACTTTCAATTTCGATTGTTTATAGCAACGCTGAAAGAAACTAACACTGTACACAAAACTGGTTTTGAAACTGCCCTTTTTTCAGAGTTAATGACCCACAGGCTAATGGAAATTTGCCAGTTTTTACCAGCTGGGATCTGGCCTGATTTTGCTGGGAAAGAAAACTATGAGGCAAAGAAACCATTTGGATTTTTGAAAGTCTATAATGGTTGTCTTTTTTCATTATATAGCCTTTGCTTTTTATTTGTGTGTTGTGTTTACAATTGACCTGTATTTAGCAGAAATTTTTGCTTTGTCCAAGGACAGCATATCCCAATTGCCCAGGAATTCCCTTTGACAACTGCGTTAGATCCACTTCTGTGAAAACCTAAACCCATCCCAGTCAGTGTGAAAGGACTTCTATGAAATCCTGGCTTTGAGGATCCCTTGGCACAGCTCAGCTGCTGTAGCTCCATCCTGAGCAGAGCAGTCAGATGCATTTTATGATACACTACTCCATTTATGGACCGTGGGTCTTTCCAAGGCATTACCTGGGGACTTCTCACATGAGAGGCATGACCAATTTGGCTCACATAATTAACCTGGGAAAAGCAGACTCTGTACCTGAGTGCATTTCTTTGTAAAATCAACAAAAGGGAGGGAGCGAGCCATTTATACCAATTATATACATATATACCAAAAAAAAATTCCCCACAAGCCAGACTCTATAATGTGCATTATGTTCAGGCAAGTGTGGGATCATTAGTGTCATTCATGATAATTTGATTTACCTCCATGGCTTCCAAACAATACATGGCTCATAGCCTTGTGAATTGGTGTGTGCTAAGAGTTGCATGGCAGCATTTTAGAGGAGGAAAGCTCTTAAGTCTTAATATGACGAAGGCTCTTTTGTTGTTACAAGTTTCTTTACTAAGATAGATGTTACTTCAGTTCACACTAAACAAATTGACTCTGGAGTTTGCAGTCTCCATTTGCCAGAGACGAATTGTGAAAGCTTCTAATTATAGCCTAAACAAAACCATACTTTCCTTAAAAACATGGCAGCATATCATTCTAAATCCGTGGTGCTTTGCCCAGGAACCATTTCAAGCGAAAAAAACCCCAGTGTGCTAAATATCCACCTTAGACAAAATAAACTATCAAACCTGTGTATTGAGTGCTTTTGATTGCAGTGTTGCACTGAAAATGTCATTGTTTCAACTGTCTCTTCCTCCTTGCAGTAAAATACATCAGTGATAAAATATAGAATTAATATAGAATGCTGGCAAATGCAGCTTAAAGAGTTACTAGTAAACAACTGTGTCTGAACCATCTCATTTCCAGGACTGATTGCAACCCATTTTAATTGAGATTATGAAAGATGAAGAACAGAGAGCCTTTAAATCCTGATTCCCTGCTCTTTACAACTTTTATCAGTGTACAGTGGCTTTATTCACAACCTGAGTCTGGTTCTGATAAACTCTGATAAATGTTTCATAATGTTACTAGAGAAATTATAGACACAGCATTTAGTTATCAAGTTGTTTGGTTTATGAATGGGGAAGAGAGGTTGATGGGAAGGGCTGAGAGCAAAGAGGGTGGTTATGCTGCAAAATATGTAGAAATACTTGCTGATGAGAAGGTAGTTCTCTGCTGAGGGATGTGCTGCAGGAGCTGTTGAGTGGGACTGTAGCTATTGCTGCTCTCCCACCTTGCTTGGGGCTGTTTGCTCTTAAGCATGCAGTGCCATGCAGAGCTGTGAGTGAGAGACCCCTCTGCTTCCCCATAGTGTCCCCCAGCAATGGACTCTCCAGGCAAAGCAGGGGCTCCATCCTTTGTGCACCTGCATGGAACCTTCCCAGCTGCAGGCTTGAAGCCTCTGCCAATTCCTAAAGGCAAATTTCAGCTGCACTGAGAGCAGGGGCAAAATTTCTATGGAGCACAAACAAGCAGGAGCACGGCCAAGGGCAGAATGAGGTAAGTCGTGGTTCCCAAGATGTTGGGGGGTTCAGCTGCAGAAGTGGGGAACTTCTTTGGCTTTGCTGCACTGCACCCCCAGCGTACGGTGCCTCTGAATACTGCTCTCCATAAGCTGTTCCATCTGTTTGAGAACAGGGTGATTCAGTTTGGTGATTCAGTTTGAGAGGCTTTGAAATTTTTAGCTCAGATATAGAGGAAAATATGCTATGTGAATCATCCAATAACTTTGTTTTTTCAATGAATTCTATGGTATTGCACATTACAGCAATGTTTAGGGCAAAACAGTGTAAGACATTAGAGCCTTTTGTTACAGCCAGTCATATCCCACTGAATCCAATGCTTGTCAAATTAGGCCATGCCTGGCTGTCTTATGGGCACTGGGGGAGGGACAAAGAATGGGCATGTCTTATTTGTGTGTATTAATGTGCCATGCTAAAAAGATAAGAAAGGGAGACAACCCCTTTATTCTTTCTTTCTTTGGAAATCTGGCTTTATGTGTTTCACAGTGGATGCACATAGTGATTGCTTTAATTTTTGATTGTGCGGTATCCAGGAAACAAAAAATAAAGATAAGAACTAGTGGAAAATGGACCATTCATTATTTATTAGCATGGTGTATCAGTTAATTCAGGAATTGATAAAACCAACAGCTGACAGTTGTGTTTAGGCCAATGTTTGAGTCCTGTCCCCTTCAGCATGCTCCTTGTGGTTTCAAAGTTACACCTGCAAGTTGGCCACAGCACCAAGAGCAAGTGAGCATCCCTAAGAGGGATTCCCACCTGTGTGCTGGTGTGGGGAGACCTTTTCAACCAAGGTCAGCAGAAAGTTCCAATACACCCTTTTTTCATGTATCTTTTGTAATGGTCGCTCTCGGGAGGGAGTT
>VYZU01064763.1:16626-36687 GCA_013401355.1 Ceyx cyanopectus | reverse complement strand
GAAAAAAACCCCAAACCTCTCCACGGAAATCACAGAAGTACAAATAAATCACAAATAAAACAGAAGTACAAATAAATTTTACACCGTTCAAAGTTATAGCTCCCCGAGCAGCTATAGTGTGACCACACCATTCATATATACCAAGGTGTTAACAGCATACACAGCAACGCAAAACACTACTGACGTGGAAAGCGGCCAAGCTACAGCTATGCAGGACCCATAATTTTCCATATCCTGCCCACGGACTGTTAAGTAAGCTTACTCTCTCCCATCTGGAACTGCCCAGCTCCAAATAGCAGCAATTACATCAATTCATACCACTTTAATGCTAGATGGGGAAGATCATCATCACTTTCCTCTACTGCAAAAGCAAACAGCTAATATCCCCCAGACTAGCTCTCTGGATCTGCTTCCTGGTAGATCTACAGTGATTTTCAAGTTGTCAGGCTACAGTTCCAGCCAAAATCAGTGAGAACCCTGGAGGGACTGCACAGTGTGCACACTGAGGACCCTGGGAGATTGCATAGGGTGCACAGACTTTTTGCAAAAACCTTACCAACCTCAGTACTACAAATACTGTAAATGAACTCAGGAATTTTAGCAATATCGTACCAGNTTAAGAAACAGTATCTGAGATTTACCTTAAAAAAAAATACTAATTTCAGGAAGTTAAGGGATTTTGTCAGTGAAGGTTACTTTCTTGCTAGAGAAAGAAAGCTAAGTACAAAGCCTGCTCAATTGCTCTTATATCTCATCCTCATTCTTCATGCTCTCTTCCTTATTTTTCTTAATACCCCATTGTTAAAGATCTGGTAGATTTACACACTGTCATCCAGCTGGGGCAGCCATAAGTTGCTCTTTTGTCTCAATTGTGAATTGAAGCAGAAATCTATTCAGTCCCAGGCTGCAGGGGAGCTGCACTGTGAAATGCCAGCTGAAACAGGGCAGGGCACAGTGACAACCAAAATACAAGGGCACAGAGGAACACTTCCACACTGCTGCCTGTGAGAGCTGCTCTTTCTGTGTTTGTTTATTGCTTGCAACACTCTCCTGTGATTATCTAGAAGACACCTTTAAACCCCTACTGCCTCATGCCAACAAGCCAGGCAGAAAACTTTCAAAATACAGACAAAACTTACTCCTTCCATTAAACACAGACATGGGAATCACCACCTGAGCAGCTTTAAAGTCTTACCCACAGTCAGTTCACATCAAGGGGCTCTTAATGTTGCTGATTTGCACAAACTTTGGGCCAAAGCCACAGTCTGACATCTCAGACCCCTCCCAGACCTCCAACTGCATGGCCACAGCAGGAGTGGGATGAAGTGAATGCTGCCCAGCTCCAGGAACAAGGGACAACTCCAGACTTTTTCCCTGAAAACCTCTGTGGGATTTAATTTTGGCTGTATCCAACACACTGATTGCTTCTGCAAATTAGTATCAGCCATTTTACCCCTCTTTGTTCTTGGTTTCTTTTAAAAGAACATTAAAAGGCTCCTGTTACCTTTTAATACTGTTTTCAAAGGAGTGCAACCAGAAGTGAACTACCTACAGAATAATCATTTGGGGGAATTTTAATGTATACTTCACACATGTACGATTCATCAATATAGTTTAGATCTAAAGGGTCCCAGGCCACCTATCAAGGAAAAGGACAGAATCAGAGTATGTATTCATGTGTGCCTGCAGTTAAGGTGATATGTCCCTCTTCATGTTCATAATGCATTTCTAACTCCGGATACATGACAGTGCATACAGCACTGTACCAACACTGCTTGAATACTGAAGGGATCTTAACTGTAAAGGGCATAGCTGTAACTTAAGAATTAACCTTTCTATTTTTTTAGNTGAAAAAGAACATAGGGTGTAACACCAAATTCTGGGCAACGCAGCTGGAATCAAGGACTGACTCTCACTGTATTCACTGATAGCAACTATATAAATACATAAGCTGACACCTGCTCAAGAACACGAGGCCAGAGCTTAGGACTTGATTTTCTTAAGGACAGATATCTGTCTCAACTTTCTTTTGTTACTTAAGGCTGGAACCCACATGTTTCCCTAGAAAAATAGTTTGAGCATTCCCCAGAGGAAGGAGATGCCATGTAACAACAAAAACTTGTGCATATGTTTAAGAGAGATTTATTCAAATACTATTGCAATAATTTCATCTTTCATAGGAAGATGGTGTGTATGTGGAAATCCAGATAAGACTTTTCTTACAGAAGCATTTGACTTCACTACGAGAATTCTGTAAACTGAGGCTTATACTCTGCTTTAAAATTATACCTTAAAAATTCAGCACTGCAGACAAAACCAAGACAACACCTCCCCTTAAGAAGGTTTTTTTCCAACAAGGCTGCTTGCTTGTGTCCATCTCCTCACCAGTATTTATTGGTACAGCAGTAATGCTGAGTACAGGGAGATGGAGATGCACCCCTGCATAAGCACCCTGCACATCAGACCATGTGGCCCCAGCATGAGAACGCTGTCATTCCAAGCTGAGAAAATGTGAGCAGAAAAAACAGGGTGATGATTACGTCTGGGGAACAAGCAGCGGTCAGATGCCACTGGCTGCCAATCACCTTCATGAAAAGAGCTTGCAAGAACCAGTTGAGAGACAAAATTTATAGAAATATCCCTGGTTTTACTGCACTGTGTTTGATTTGGACACAAAGATGCTATGTCATAGCTAAGCCCTTTTCCTTTGGGGTGAGACCAAGCCTGTGCCTCCCTGGACTGTTCAGCCATGCATCTGACCAGTTGTTACACAGCTGATGTGCACTCCAGGCATGCCAAACCATTGCTACCCTTGATCCACTTGGACAAGGGGATGCTTATTCCAACAGGACTGAAATACTGCCAGTGACAAGTTCTCATCCACTTTGAAGGCAGCTATGGACAAGAAGTCAACCCTTTGTTCCACAAAAAGGTCTGATGAAATAAATTACCAATGAAAAGGTAATTTAAGAAACAGTATCTGAGATTTACCTTAAAAAAAAATACTAATTTCAGGAAGTTAAGGGATTTTGTCAGTGAAGGTTACTTTCTTGCTAGAGAAAGAAAGCTAAGTACAAAGCCTGCTCAATTGCTCTTATATCTCATCCTCATTCTTCATGCTCTCTTCCTTATTTTTCTTAATACCCCATTGTTAAAGATCTGGTAGATTTACACACTGTCATCCAGCTGGGGCAGCCATAAGTTGCTCTTTTGTCTCAATTGTGAATTGAAGCAGAAATCTATTCAGTCCCAGGCTGCAGGGGAGCTGCACTGTGAAATGCCAGCTGAAACAGGGCAGGGCACAGTGACAACCAAAATACAAGGGCACAGAGGAACACTTCCACACTGCTGCCTGTGAGAGCTGCTCTTTCTGTGTTTGTTTATTGCTTGCAACACTCTCCTGTGATTATCTAGAAGACACCTTTAAACCCCTACTGCCTCATGCCAACAAGCCAGGCAGAAAACTTTCAAAATACAGACAAAACTTACTCCTTCCATTAAACACAGACATGGGAATCACCACCTGAGCAGCTTTAAAGTCTTACCCACAGTCAGTTCACATCAAGGGGCTCTTAATGTTGCTGATTTGCACAAACTTTGGGCCAAAGCCACAGTCTGACATCTCAGACCCCTCCCAGACCTCCAACTGCATGGCCACAGCAGGAGTGGGATGAAGTGAATGCTGCCCAGCTCCAGGAACAAGGGACAACTCCAGACTTTTTCCCTGAAAACCTCTGTGGGATTTAATTTTGGCTGTATCCAACACACTGATTGCTTCTGCAAATTAGTATCAGCCATTTTACCCCTCTTTGTTCTTGGTTTCTTTTAAAAGAACATTAAAAGGCTCCTGTTACCTTTTAATACTGTTTTCAAAGGAGTGCAACCAGAAGTGAACTACCTACAGAATAATCATTTGGGGGAATTTTAATGTATACTTCACACATGTACGATTCATCAATATAGTTTAGATCTAAAGGGTCCCAGGCCACCTATCAAGGAAAAGGACAGAATCAGAGTATGTATTCATGTGTGCCTGCAGTTAAGGTGATATGTCCCTCTTCATGTTCATAATGCATTTCTAACTCCGGATACATGACAGTGCATACAGCACTGTACCAACACTGCTTGAATACTGAAGGGATCTTAACTGTAAAGGGCATAGCTGTAACTTAAGAATTAACCTTTCTATTTTTTTAGGATTTCCTACCTTGCAACAAACTATGTGGTCATTTATATGATGAGTTACAAAGCTGTGTTCAGAAATCACACTTGTACTCACAGTGGTGAAACACAAGAGATGTTAAAGAAGTCATTCTTTTCAGTTGAACACACAGAGAAATTAAAACATGCTTGTTTTAAATAGATTTTTCCAAGGACCCTACTGGTAGTCTTANTATAAAAAAAAAAAAAAAAAAAAGACAAATATTTATATTAAAGTATAAAAAGAGTATAAAAAGTTATATATTTATAAATTGTACATATTTATACTTTATATTAAAGTATAAAAGTGTATAAAAACTCTCAAGATCTCATCAGTTTTCATGCAAAACAAGAGAAAAATCACTGTATCACCATTATGAAAACTCACACATTCAAACAGAATTTACCTGTGCTACACTAGCTGGTGAATGAAGAGTATGAGTGTAGACTGGTGACATCTTCAATGGGGTAAAAAAGACATTTGATGAAAGAATCATCTAAATTTGCTTTGCAGCAGGTTAGCAAAAGCAACTCAGAAGAGTGTTTGCTTTAAATCAGTCTTAAGGGCTGGATATACATGGATGATTTAGGCACAGGTAAAAGTGGTGCTTAGCTCAAAAGTGTGCTCGGAGCTGGGATTATTCATCTCAGCTCTTTATGCAGTATCAGTCAAAAATCAGGCAAACAAAACCAGGATTCATAAGCACCAGCACTCCACCTCACCCTTGGTAGGAGAGGAGGTGGAGAATGAGGGATGGATGTGACCCTGTTACTCTTACACAGGCAGGTAATGAATCCCTGCTGCAGTCAAATCTTGAGAAACACCCCACAACGAGCCAGTCCTTTCAAACCTTCTGCCCCTTTCATCTCGAAGTCCCGGGGCTATGACTGCCATGAGAGAAATTCAGTATCAAACCCCTGCTTTCAGGAAATCTGAACTCCACCTTTAACCTGCCCTGTTTGCAGGGCACCCTGGGGTGCCTCCACCCTAGAGCTGAGACACAGGTGCTGGCAGAGAAGGATGACCTGCCAACACCTGGGGTACCTCTGGTCAGGGAGTAAATCATGTGACAGAAGAGCCCACCTGAGGCTGAAGTTGCTATGACAAATGATCCTTTCATTAAATACCAGGGTAAATGGGCATATGAACTTGTAAACCTTAATGGCATGGAACTAAAGCAAACCCTCAGGCTGCTATTAATCATACTTCCATTCCAAATAATTTAATAATTATTTGGGGTTCCTTTTTTTTTTTTCAGATACTGTATGCCTGATGAAAGGTGTTCATCTGGCTGATTAACCATCCATGCTCATCTATTAGCACAGAAAAGTAGAGGTACAGTAGATATTGCTGAAGACATTTCTGTGTACCTGACAGTAGAACATGTCCTCCCACCCTTCAGCAGCAGCCGCATTGTAGTTAGCACCTCGAAATGGGATGATTTAGAGGGTAAAATCTCACTCTTTTAGCTTCTTGTTTCCTTACTGACTGATCCCCATGATTCTGCTTATTTTGCCTCCTACCATGTCTTGTACTATGCAGTCTGGTGGGCTAACTGTATGCACTGCACAAACACATCCCATCAAATGTAAATGTCCTCCTGCCTCTGAATGTCACCTTGTTCCTCACCACTGAGCAAAGGGTGTCCAGAGCTCCTCACCTACCCTCCTTACACTGTCCCTCAAACCTTCCTCATGCCCCTCTTCCATTTGCTCTGGGATGTGGACATAGTCTGTTTCATTCCACATTGATACATTAGTTTTTCTTTGAATGGACTAAACTTTTTTATTTTTGTCTCATGATTCTCCTCCTAATGAAAAAAATGTACTAAAGAGACAAGGAAAGTTAGAAGTATCCTCCTGTAGGTTCCTACATCTCCTTGTGAGCACAAGAACACAGCCCATCCTCCCATCCNGGATTTCCTACCTTGCAACAAACTATGTGGTCATTTATATGATGAGTTACAAAGCTGTGTTCAGAAATCACACTTGTACTCACAGTGGTGAAACACAAGAGATGTTAAAGAAGTCATTCTTTTCAGTTGAACACACAGAGAAATTAAAACATGCTTGTTTTAAATAGATTTTTCCAAGGACCCTACTGGTAGTCTTATTATAATCTGTTACACAGTTATAATTAAAGCTCACATTGTTGAATTGGCATTATGCAACCGTTGGGACATTTTAATTGCAGATAAACACCTAGTAACCAAAAAAACCCACAGCACAACCCCAAAAAACCCCCGTTCTTTCATTAGGTACTAAGTTTTAAATGTCAGTGAGTAAGCTTGTTTTTCAAGGAGGAACATATTTCAGTTTTCTGGATGACAGATTCACTCATCTTAAAAAAAAAATCAGTTCCACTTGCTAAGCTAACTGGTTTAAATAAATGTAAAGCTAGGACAAACAGAAAGAACACTGTACAATGTGCAATTGTTATGGCTCCTGGATTTCTAATATTATCNCAAATAATTTAATAATTATTTGGGGTTCCTTTTTTTTTTTTCAGATACTGTATGCCTGATGAAAGGTGTTCATCTGGCTGATTAACCATCCATGCTCATCTATTAGCACAGAAAAGTAGAGGTACAGTAGATATTGCTGAAGACATTTCTGTGTACCTGACAGTAGAACATGTCCTCCCACCCTTCAGCAGCAGCCGCATTGTAGTTAGCACCTCGAAATGGGATGATTTAGAGGGTAAAATCTCACTCTTTTAGCTTCTTGTTTCCTTACTGACTGATCCCCATGATTCTGCTTATTTTGCCTCCTACCATGTCTTGTACTATGCAGTCTGGTGGGCTAACTGTATGCACTGCACAAACACATCCCATCAAATGTAAATGTCCTCCTGCCTCTGAATGTCACCTTGTTCCTCACCACTGAGCAAAGGGTGTCCAGAGCTCCTCACCTACCCTCCTTACACTGTCCCTCAAACCTTCCTCATGCCCCTCTTCCATTTGCTCTGGGATGTGGACATAGTCTGTTTCATTCCACATTGATACATTAGTTTTTCTTTGAATGGACTAAACTTTTTTATTTTTGTCTCATGATTCTCCTCCTAATGAAAAAAATGTACTAAAGAGACAAGGAAAGTTAGAAGTATCCTCCTGTAGGTTCCTACATCTCCTTGTGAGCACAAGAACACAGCCCATCCTCCCATCCTGACTACATTAACCCCTCTGAATTAGAAGAATAGCTAAATATCCACTTGGAAAAAAAAAAAAAGTAAATAAATCAGAGCTGGTAGCATGGTACACTGATCATCTAACCTTCTAACCTTACTTCCAGTACCTAAAAGGAGCTTACACAAAGTCTGGAGAGGGCCTGTTTACAGAGACCTGGAGTGAAAAGAAAAGGGGCAATGGTTTTGAATTAGAAAGGAGTGGATTTAGGTAAGAAATAAGGAAGAAGTTCTTTACCATGAGAGTGGTAGAGCACTGGAACAGGCTGTCCAGGGAGGTATTTGGGCCCCAACCCTGGAGACATACAAGGTGGCGCTTGACAAGACTCTGAGCAACCTGCTCTAGTTGAAGATGTCCCTGCTCTCATCAGGGGAGTTGGATTAGATGACCTCTGGAGGTGCCTTTCAACCTAGGAACTTCCATGATTCTTGATTAAGGGAGTGGAGCATCTCTCTTATGAGTAAAGACTGAGAGAGATGTTGCTCTTCAGCTTGGATAAAACGGAGACTAAGTGGTGACCTCATCAATGTTTATAAATATATAAAGGGCAAGTGCCAGGAGGAATGAGCCAGACTCTTCTCAGTGATGACTGACGACTGGACAAGAGGCAACAGGTGGAAGCTGTGGCAAAGGAAGTTTCATGGAAACACGAGGAGGAATTTTTTCACAGTGAGGGTGATGAAACACTGGAACAGGCTGCCCAGGGGGGTTGTGGAGTCTCCCTCTCTGGAGATATTCAAAACCCACCTGCATCTGTTCCTGTGTGATCTGGTCTAGGTGATGCTGCTCTGGCAGAGGGATTGGACTAAATGATCTTTCGAGGTCCCTTCCAGCCCCTGTGATTCTGTGATTCTCTTCCAAGCCCTGCTCCTTGTCTTTGCTCTGCCAATGCTCATACACCTGGGTCACCTGACTCACCCACAGGATTGGCATGCACTCCTGTTAGAAGAATTGTCCTTCTGGAGAGTAAGTCTTTCAGAGCTACGTTCAGGCTGCTTAAGCACCCAGTCAAAAAAAAGGAATCTGCTAACGTAGTAAGAGATAAGAGACTCAAGGTGTTATTGATTGCTGCCTATTACTATTCTTTCTGGAGGACTTGTCACCTGTATCCATAAAGGTAGATCCTACCCTGCTGTCATTAACTCTCACAGCTCAAATGAGTACAAGAAAGCTTCCCTCAACCACCTCACTGTGGGATCGGCCCCTGTGGAGGCAACATTTCTTCTGCTCTCAAGATCTCAAACAAGAAATGCACACTTTTTAGCAGAGCCTGGTAAAATTGGACAAGTAATAGTTTTAAACTAAAAGAGGGTACTCAGACAAAATCTAAGGAAGAAATTTTTTACAGTGAGGTTGGTGAAACACTGGAAAAAGATGACCAGAGAGGCAGAAGATGCCCCATCCTTGGAAACATTATAGGTTAAGTTTGACAGTGCTCTGAGCAACCTCACCTGGCTAAAGATATCCCTCCTTGATGCAGAGGGGATGGATTGGATAACTTTTAAAGGTCCCCTCAAACAAAAACATTCTATCATTCTGTGACTTCCGGTCTTGAAGATCTGTTCTCCCTTTATGCCACTAAAGAAAACAAAAAATGTGTCTCCTTCTCCCCAAGCCCTGCTATCATTCTAATGAAACTCTCCAGTTAAATTGTTTGGATCAGTCACATTTCAAACACTGAACTTTAGTCCAGTCTACACTACTGCAGTGTGACACTGCCAGCACAGGCAAACCTTCCACAGGCAGCAGTGCTGAGCTCAGAGCACCCCAAGAGCCATCCAGCAAGCACACCACTCCCATCAGAAATCAGCTTCCAGCTGCCTGCTCAGGACCCTGCTGCTCACTGCAGTGCCATCCTGACCTGGGACAGGCCCACCAAAACTGCCCACTTCATGCCTTGTTGAGCTAAGTCTTTTTTCCAGTTAAAAAGGAAACTTTCAGCTGAGTTCTATTTTCTTAAGCTACTCAGGGAACAAGAGTAGCTGCTATCAAGTATTTGGCAAAGGTCTTTCATTTTTCAATTGTAATTTCATGATGAATGAGATACATTGTCCTTACTTGCTTTCACTCAAACATATCAGAGCCAAAACTGAGAACCATTTTAATTTATTTTTTTTAATATCAGTATCAAAAAATCCTATAAATTTACATACAAACAAGACCTCAATGGGACAAATTAGCTTTTGGATTGTTAGCAATGCAAATGTTATGGAGAGGCATTAAAATAAAAACAGGTTATGAACTTGGCTGGAAGGTATTTTTCACAATTAGTTGAAAATAAGGTGTATTTCTTTCTAGCAAGTACTTCAAAGGGAAAGTGCCTTGCCCATAAATGTCTGAGTATCTGTTTAGTGAAGTGGAATGTGAATACCTGTGAAACCCAAGTAAAAATATGGGCCTATGGAAAATATACAATGTACATGTGAAGAAAATGCCAAACTTTTACATTCCAAAGGGATTCAGATGTTACTATTTTCAGATATACCTACAGATTTATACTATCTCCTCCATGTTTTAAGACTGCTTCAAAAATATGCTTAGACAGGCTAGAAAAACTACACAGAAATCCAGTGGAAAAGAGAAGAATAATTTCTTTTACTGTCTCTTAGGACATCTGTTCAGGGCAAATAACATACTATTATGCTGTAGCTTTGCCTAAGACCCTAACATGGAAGACACTAGTCTTTCATATCAATGAGAAAGCATTACCTTCAGAAAAAAGGTGTCTGCTGTATTCACCAAATTTAGCAGTCGAGCTCAACACTGTTCTTACAGAATTGAAGAAATTGTCATTAATTCCAAGAGGTAAAGGGCAGGACCTGAAAATCCTAAATGTATTTTACTAATAGAATTCATCTTAATAAGCTGGCGTGTGAACTAGTTTTTTTCTGGCTGCTGAAACCAGCTTGTGGTTTGCTTTTATTCTTTCAAATAGAATTAATGAAGCACTTCAGCAGCTGAATAGACCTATTCATTTAAACAAATTATTCCCTGGCAGGGTTGGGTTTGGTGGTGGTTGTTTGTTTGGTTTTTGTTGTTGTTTTGTTTTCATAAAGATCTCCCCAAAACTCTCTCCCATTCTGGTGTAGTTAGAAGAGACATAAAAGCCTGCGTGTCATTAATCTTGCCTGCCCGTGCCTGAAAAAAAGACCAGTGGGATGTACATTGCTGAATACGTTAAATTTTCTGCATCTCTCTCAGCGACATGACTGAATCACTCTTTTCTCCCAATCCCTTATCTTAGCTGGTCTACAACCCTCATTAAAAGGCTGACGTAAGGAATACACACGGGGAAGAGTCTGGCACAGATGTTATGGATGAGATTATAAAGTTTATGAGCACAGCTACCTCCCATGTAGCTTTTGTTAACTGTTGGAGCTCAAACAGTTGCTCTAAGGCAGACCATTTCTCATTTCAGCAGGCTGCAAATGTTAAATAAAATGGATTTGCCCTTTCTAAGAGGGAGTAGCATCTCACTGATCTAATTAATCTACATAGCTCTTTCTTTCACTGAGATAACTTTACAGTCAAACTGGGCTCCAGTTCCCTTCTCCTGCTGCTCATTTTTGGTGTGAAGAGGTCTGTGGATAGGATAAAACCCATGCATCCACTTCAGGAACAATGCTGTCATGTAGTTAACACAGCAGAAATATTTCTTTAATTAGTTACATTTTCAGCTTTTATATGAGAAGAAAAAACAAGCCACGGGTGGTCTGTAACCTCAGAAGAGCAAATAACCCAAGCTGTAAAATCATCCCAGTACTGGGCTGGACATAAAAAAAGCATTTATTGAATCCTAGGCCTAAGTCAGGAACAGAAGGTGCATTAAGAGCTTCCAAACTGCAGCCTACCACCAATTCATTAAGTGTTCAGCATTATTTGATAAAAATGGCTTACACATATAGTTTAACTGAAACACTATTCATTCATAAGCATTTTTAACTGGAGTATCTGTTGGGAGTTATTCACACACCAATTCAGACACAGATTCAAATTCTTCCTTCAAGTAGATACGGTTCAGTTGCCATTGATGTCTGCCTCACCTAGGCTACAGGTCTGCACGCAGAGCTTGTGCTGTATCTGCAGTTAAACCAAGGATCTCATGTGGTTTATACAGAAACCAGAACACACTGCTGTTAACGTCTTAGCAACACATTAACATTACAGAAGGGAGAAAACTACTGAAATTTGTGTTAGTTTTAAACTGATTCTACTGTATTTATGCCTGAACCTAAAATTGGAACCCAAAATACTTTGAAACCTTGAAAGTGGTAACCAAGCAAACTAGTATTTGCTAATGCACTCAGGCTGCTGTTGCAATGGAAAAGCTGTAGACAGGGAACATCATCCTTTTTAGCCCCATCCTGTGCAGCTACTACCTATCCAAACACTTATAAGATGCTTCTCAGAACCTTTCTGTCACTCTTATTTTTGGTGCTGTCTAGTTAAAAGGTACTTATAGAAGCTTTTTCATTTTGCAAGACATTCCTAGAGAAGTCAGAGAAATTGTCTTGCCCACACTTTCCTGCTGACTCACATGCCAGAGTTTTTTCTACTTCCCCATTTTCACAGCTTAACACACTTAACACATTGCAAGAACAACAGCAATTTCTGACCTGGGGAAGATGTACCCAGAACACACTTTTCCATCTTCTGTATGATTTCACAGCTGGAAATTAAATGGACAACATTCTTTGACCTGTTAGTCCTCCAAGGGCTGTATGTGGACTCCATCTGGCAATTGGACAGCTGCTGTTTTAGGACTTTGCCCTCTGTATCTCCTTTATCTTTCCTTCTGTTATCTGCTTATTTTCCATTTTTATGAAACTTGTAGCAGATAATGCCTTTATGATTAGAACAGGCAAGGGGCCAGGACAAAATGGCTGTACTAATGACTTTTGTCATGAGTTAGGGTCACTGTAAGATAATTTAGACTGTGGACCCAGGGATCCATTTTCCTGTGACACTGGGAAAACCCACAGAGAAGCAGCAACAATGAATGCTTCAAATCCAAACCTTCCTCCCTGAACAGAGCAGCAGGAGGAAAAATTAAGGGAATATGGAATACCTCTTTCCCACTGTCCAAAGTGGGTAAATGTAAAATTCATTACAAATGATGAAAAGCAAACCAGATAGTTAAAATTCACACACTAACAGCTTTTTTTTCTTTTTTCTTGCTATGCTCAACCCAAGGATACCTCTCTCAAAAGTTTTATTTTCTCATTGGATTAGGAGGCTGAGTAAGAAAGCAGATAGGGGAGGCTCTGCTAAGATCTATTAAGTTAAGCATCCGTGTAATACTAGGAGACTCTTGGTTTGAAACCAAACCTTATTCCCTGATAGCCATGATCTGTAGACCCTCCACAGAGAGCCCCATATCCCTATGGCCTCCACCATGAGCTTCCTGTGAGGTGAGGATTGATGTTTCAGATGGCGGGAAGCCGTGTACATAGATTACAAGTCCTCCCTCTGCCCTGACAGGAAGAGTATGGGAAAGGTGCAGAAATCCAGGTGGTAAAGGAAGAGTGAGGAATAAGAGAGGCAGCAGCTGCAGGAGCCCCATGCCACTGCTTGGTTTACATTTTTGTGTGAGTTCTTGGAGTGAGATTAAAAGCTCTGGATCATGGGTGGGAATGGGATATAGGGAGGCACAGCCCTTGGATTCAGACAGAAAAAGGACAAGGACTAGGCAGTAGGGAGCCAGGCACCTGTGCAGCTGCCCCGGGACAGCAAGGAGCACTGTCAACATTCATGTCTCATTGCTGTCCCGGGGCAGCTGCACATCTTAATACTCAAATATGGAAATTGGAAAAAAGTATAAATTGTCTATTGNTTTTGGTGTGAAGAGGTCTGTGGATAGGATAAAACCCATGCATCCACTTCAGGAACAATGCTGTCATGTAGTTAACACAGCAGAAATATTTCTTTAATTAGTTACATTTTCAGCTTTTATATGAGAAGAAAAAACAAGCCACGGGTGGTCTGTAACCTCAGAAGAGCAAATAACCCAAGCTGTAAAATCATCCCAGTACTGGGCTGGACATAAAAAAAGCATTTATTGAATCCTAGGCCTAAGTCAGGAACAGAAGGTGCATTAAGAGCTTCCAAACTGCAGCCTACCACCAATTCATTAAGTGTTCAGCATTATTTGATAAAAATGGCTTACACATATAGTTTAACTGAAACACTATTCATTCATAAGCATTTTTAACTGGAGTATCTGTTGGGAGTTATTCACACACCAATTCAGACACAGATTCAAATTCTTCCTTCAAGTAGATACGGTTCAGTTGCCATTGATGTCTGCCTCACCTAGGCTACAGGTCTGCACGCAGAGCTTGTGCTGTATCTGCAGTTAAACCAAGGATCTCATGTGGTTTATACAGAAACCAGAACACACTGCTGTTAACGTCTTAGCAACACATTAACATTACAGAAGGGAGAAAACTACTGAAATTTGTGTTAGTTTTAAACTGATTCTACTGTATTTATGCCTGAACCTAAAATTGGAACCCAAAATACTTTGAAACCTTGAAAGTGGTAACCAAGCAAACTAGTATTTGCTAATGCACTCAGGCTGCTGTTGCAATGGAAAAGCTGTAGACAGGGAACATCATCCTTTTTAGCCCCATCCTGTGCAGCTACTACCTATCCAAACACTTATAAGATGCTTCTCAGAACCTTTCTGTCACTCTTATTTTTGGTGCTGTCTAGTTAAAAGGTACTTATAGAAGCTTTTTCATTTTGCAAGACATTCCTAGAGAAGTCAGAGAAATTGTCTTGCCCACACTTTCCTGCTGACTCACATGCCAGAGTTTTTTCTACTTCCCCATTTTCACAGCTTAACACACTTAACACATTGCAAGAACAACAGCAATTTCTGACCTGGGGAAGATGTACCCAGAACACACTTTTCCATCTTCTGTATGATTTCACAGCTGGAAATTAAATGGACAACATTCTTTGACCTGTTAGTCCTCCAAGGGCTGTATGTGGACTCCATCTGGCAATTGGACAGCTGCTGTTTTAGGACTTTGCCCTCTGTATCTCCTTTATCTTTCCTTCTGTTATCTGCTTATTTTCCATTTTTATGAAACTTGTAGCAGATAATGCCTTTATGATTAGAACAGGCAAGGGGCCAGGACAAAATGGCTGTACTAATGACTTTTGTCATGAGTTAGGGTCACTGTAAGATAATTTAGACTGTGGACCCAGGGATCCATTTTCCTGTGACACTGGGAAAACCCACAGAGAAGCAGCAACAATGAATGCTTCAAATCCAAACCTTCCTCCCTGAACAGAGCAGCAGGAGGAAAAATTAAGGGAATATGGAATACCTCTTTCCCACTGTCCAAAGTGGGTAAATGTAAAATTCATTACAAATGATGAAAAGCAAACCAGATAGTTAAAATTCACACACTAACAGCTTTTTTTTCTTTTTTCTTGCTATGCTCAACCCAAGGATACCTCTCTCAAAAGTTTTATTTTCTCATTGGATTAGGAGGCTGAGTAAGAAAGCAGATAGGGGAGGCTCTGCTAAGATCTATTAAGTTAAGCATCCGTGTAATACTAGGAGACTCTTGGTTTGAAACCAAACCTTATTCCCTGATAGCCATGATCTGTAGACCCTCCACAGAGAGCCCCATATCCCTATGGCCTCCACCATGAGCTTCCTGTGAGGTGAGGATTGATGTTTCAGATGGCGGGAAGCCGTGTACATAGATTACAAGTCCTCCCTCTGCCCTGACAGGAAGAGTATGGGAAAGGTGCAGAAATCCAGGTGGTAAAGGAAGAGTGAGGAATAAGAGAGGCAGCAGCTGCAGGAGCCCCATGCCACTGCTTGGTTTACATTTTTGTGTGAGTTCTTGGAGTGAGATTAAAAGCTCTGGATCATGGGTGGGAATGGGATATAGGGAGGCACAGCCCTTGGATTCAGACAGAAAAAGGACAAGGACTAGGCAGTAGGGAGCCAGGCACCTGTGCAGCTGCCCCGGGACAGCAAGGAGCACTGTCAACATTCATGGCTCATTGCACAAGCAACCAGGCATTATGGAGAGATAAAAGAGGGTTTCTGGTAGTGGCTATGCAGCTGTGCAAGGAGTTGCACAAGCAGACACATTAGCCTGCAAAATCTACCCCTGCTGGCATGGGGGCATTTGTTCCATCATATATCCACTTCTGCTTGACCACAGCAGGGCTTGCTTACAGTTATCCAGCATCAACACCAAGCCTGCACAGGGTGTGCAGTTGGCTGCCATCCTCAGGAACAGCAAAGCACTCCCTTGCCTAGCTCCAAACCACTCACAGACAACATCCTGAGATCTAGGTAGTTTTAACACTTTCCTCATCTGCGGAATGTCACACTGCCTTTACTAAGAAAGCCACAAAACTGTGGATGACAGGATCTTTAGTATTAGAAACACATTTCTCACCAACCACAACCAAGAGTACACGGCAGATTTATAAGGTACTTGGCTTGCTAAGTGACACCTGCAAAAGGGAATATAGAGGGGAAAGGAACAACATAAGTGACAGACCCATGCCTTCTTCAAAACTCATATAGCAAGTAGTGCAGAAAGCAGCATCCTGAATTCTGCAGGTGGGTCTTCTCCACCAATGCAAGGCAAAGTATGCCAACAAAAGACTACTTCTGCATGCCTAGATCGTGAAACTTTATGGGAAAAAAAAATATCCACTGATGTGATCCAAACAACATTTTAAGTAAAATATTTAACTGAAACATATTCAAGTTCTAAGAAGCACAGGTTTTCCGAAGACTGCTAAGGTTATGCAATCAACTGCAGGAAAGGTGATTTAGTAACACAACATTCAAGATCATCACCTTGTGCTTCAAACTAAAAGATGATGCCTCTAACTGCAAGGGACACAATGCTTAAAGCAGAGAAATGAGGTAGATGCCTCAAGTGTGAGCTGGCAAATGAGAGGTTTCATTGAGTTTCAGGCATTCATTCCTAGCTTTCTCTTCCTATATCTAAAGACTGGCCAAACTCTCTTCAAGTCTTTTTCCTGTATAAGGCTATTTAGAAAGCTTATTCCAAATCACAAGAAAAGCTGACTGTCTGGTAAGTATATGCATGCATGCATCAGCAAGCAGAAATCCCTATAAGTATGCGCTATATGTTCTTGCTTTCACAGAAGGCTGTTCTATGAAAACATCTTATGAACTAGCTTCACAGTAACTCAAAAGCAATTTTCAGAGGCATCTTCCTCCTATATTTGGAGACATTAAAATATATATACTTTCCTACATCTGTCTCTAGAGGATAGTGGCAGTCCCCTAGGCTCACAATTCACAAGGAGTATATTGATATTTAGACAGGTTAAAACAACAAAAACAAGTAAAAAATGTTTAGTTGCTAAATAAGACCACTTTCCTCATTCTTACCATGAAGAATTTAATCAGATACAACACAGACTGTAACTGTAAAAAAATTATTGGTGGAAAATAAAAAAAAAAAAGAAGAGTGTATCTCTATGCCTGTTAAAAAAAGACAAGTGACTGGTTGGAGAGGGAGAGTAAGCTGTCAGTCTGCCTTTCCTCACCTTCCTGTTGATGNAAAAAGGAAAAGGGGGGGAAGGAAAAGCGGGGGGGGGGGGAAAGAAAATGAAATTATGTAGGCAGAAGTAAGATTTTATAGCTGGACCCAGGTTATTCTATCCTGGTTACGTCTCACTGCTACTTTTGCTTTATCTTAGGACCATGTTTTGGAAGATGCTAAGACTCAAAGCCTGCCATGAGGCACTTACATAGTCATCCTCGTGCAGACCTTGCTTCTGAACAGAACTTTTCACTTCAAGGGAAAACTTCTCAAACTCAGGCTTTACGGTCCTCAGCAGAGTGACAGTTTGGAGGTATGAGTATGCCTTCTTGGCTTCAAGGTCATGTTTATCTCCTCTTCTCCAAGAGCCATTTCCTAAGGGGGAAACAAGCATATTTCCAATTCCAAATTAGCTACCATTATAGGACTGCCTTCCTTTTCTACCCAGAAGTCCCCCATCCAGCACCCCTGGGGAGATGGCAAAGTACAAGGGAGCACTGAACCTGCTCCAAGACATGCAAGAAATCAGACAGGGAGGAACAGCTGGTGGGAAGTAAATGTTCACTATTCCCATGCCATATTTGGTTGTTTTTAAAGGGTGGGATGAAACCTAAGCATGAGAAAACACCTTGCAGAAAAACAAAAATAAAATTATGTGCCAGATCTTGAACACAAGAGATACTTCAGTCAGAACAAGTGAGGGAGGATTCAACCACAAAGTCTTTGTTACACATCACTCTACCAGTGACACTTGGGACAGTCAAAAAGGCACCAGTGAAGTCAATAATATGATCATCACCCTGAATGGGAGGCAGATGGTGCAGCTACTTCTCCCACAGCTCCTGCACCAAGGTCAAGAAGAGAACCATGTGTGCAGTGGCTGCCAGATCAGCCCTGCTCTTCAGGGAAAAGAAACAGAAATAAAATGAGATCCTGTGCCTATGCTGTATTTACATGTGTTTTGTGTCACAGCAGGGGAACAATTTAACTCAGACCACCAGTAATCAGATTTTAAAAAACAGAATGGTTGTCAATTCACAGGGGAGTGCTTCTGCCTAACAGGGCCTGGACTTAACAGTTCCTGAGACCCTGATCCAAAGCTTCATGAGACCAGTTGAAAGGTTCACATTGCCCTAGATCAGGTTTTGCACTATTCTGTGTAAATGATATATAAAAAGAGGCCTAAAGGAAACAGTGGTAGCCCTAGGTAGTGTGCCTTTCATTGCTTACAAATAATTAAAAGCTAGTAATTTTATTCTTCAAACAACAGTACCAAACCCCATCATAGCTAAATAAGCCAAGACAAAGTACAACTCCCATCTTCCAAGGGCAACCTGTAGGGACATGGGACTCTGAGAAGGCAGAATGTAGCTTTACTTGGGTCAAGAACCACAGTGTCATCCAGACCATGAGAAGCAAGCATCTTGGAAGCGGAGATGCCTACAGAGCTGGAGTCCAAGCATCAAACCCATGGCATTCCTTGCCCAGCACTACCGGCTGCATTGCATGCCTGCAAGAGCAAACTGACTGACAGACCATCTCAGTGCCCCTGAGGCAAGTGAATACAGAGCCCTGTATGGAGAAGATGTATTCATTTGTCCTTCCGTTACCCCAGAACTGCTGTCGGGACTTACCCCTCCTTTTTCTTCTCTAGTGGGATAATTGTTCTGCTTCCTCAGAGAGTGCAGGCAAAGGAATGGGACCTGCACTTCCCTGGATGACAAGTCTTTCCTCCTGCTGCTTTTGGCTCTGGGGAAGCTGCTGTGACTCCAAGCACAGAAGGGGAGGCACAAGGACCACCAGAGACTCTTTACTGATCTTTTCCACCCCAGAAAAGCCTCATTTACCATGTCTCAGAGCCAGCTTGGTCTGCTACCTTTATAAATACCATGAATCTTGTAAAAACTTATTTTTTCTTTTTCACTTGGAAGTAATTTCATTCTCTTAGGAAGAAGTTCTAGATACATCTACCTTGTCTTAGGGATGTCTTTCCCTATACAAAGTCTAACAGGTCAAAATTACATATGCCAGGACCCTATTCATCAGGCCTGATGGAAACAATGAAGAGCAACCAACGTCACCATCTGTTTTTGTGCTCAGAAGTAGCACTCCTCCCTTCAGTGCCTGCACCCTGTCGTTATTCCTGCTTCTGAGAAGAAAGAAGCACACCTGGCAAGTGTAACCTAGCATGTCTTCCTAGCTTTAGCTCAAGAGGGCACAAGTCCTGCTGCAGCCTGAAAGCAGAAAAGCCTCTGCTCCAGATGGGTACCTGCATTTCAGAGGTGCAGTATTCAATAAGTACTGCAGATACTATGGCACAGAGGGCTTTGCAATTACAGAGATGGACAAAACCAGTCACATTATAGACTCCTGAAGAGTGTGGCAGTGCTGGTACAATGTAAGTTTCTATCTCGGACACTAGACATACTTTTTTTTTAATCCTGACAATGGGAGCAGGGAAGGTATGCTTGCATAACAGTGTTCTTAGAATTATTTACATATTGAAATTCCTTCATGGATTATTTTGTGGAATGTCATCTTGCCACAGTACTTATGTGCAATTATTGCAGTCTTGGCATTTATTATGTCTGGTTTTCTGAAAAATTAAAAATATTCAGAACAGAGGGCAACAACAAACTGCAACATAGTCATGTTGCCCCAACAAGGCCAATGTTGTCCCAATCTTTAAAAAGGGCAAAAAGGAGGACCCGGGTAACTACAGGCCCGTCAGCCTCACCTCTATCCCTGGAAAGGTGATGGAACAACTTGTCCTTGCTGCCATCTCTAAGCATCTGGAGGAAAAGAGGCTTATCACAAGTAGTCAACATGGATTCCATAAGGGCAAATCATTCTTGTCTGATAGCCTTTTATGAAGATATCAGTAGGTGGTTAGATGAGGGTAGTGCAGTGGATGTGGTATTCCTTGACTTCAGCAAGGCTTCTGATACAGTATCCCATGGGATCCTCACAGCCAAGCTTGAGAAGTGTGGGTTTAGTTACGGTGTAATAAGATGAATTGGGAAGTTGTTGAAGAATAGATCTCAGAGAGTTGTGGTCAGTGGAGCAGAGTCTGGCTGAAGGCCTGTGACTAGTGGAGTCCCCCAAGGGTCAGTACT
>VYZU01064762.1:0-39023 GCA_013401355.1 Ceyx cyanopectus | reverse complement strand
CAGAGTATGTGCTCCAAATAGTAAGGGAAAACTGTCATCCTAAAGGTTGCAGTTGCTTAAGTGAGGAATTGCAGTTTAATTCTTGCTCACCATTAATCTGCAGGGATGTTACAACTTGACATCACGTCAGGATATTTATATTCCTTCTTGGCACTAAGTACATGCATTCTTGCTCTTTTTTTCCCTCCTCCCTCTTCCCCCACCCCAGTAATAAAACTGGTAATCTCATCTTAAATTTAGATTAGCTTCTTTTTTTATGAGAACTTAAGTTCACTGCCGAAGTTTTTACGTTGATACGGTTTTGTAAGGAAAGGATCAGTAGATGAACAACTAGATGACAAATTTGGGGCTGCAAAAAAGGTTAGAATTTGATGTGTTGTGCTTGACTGTAATTGCCAGCAGTCCTGAAAAGAAAATGCTCACAGTAAAAAGGAGCGTTGAGACAATCTGCAGCAAAGCCACAGAAGAGTTGACATTTGCAAAGGCTTCCAGGATTTAAACTGCTCCCTCTGACTCTCTCATACGTGTATTAAATACTGCTTTTTAATGACAATAAAAGGTACAGTGAGTGCTTGATGTGCAATATTTAATGGCCGTTCACGTTGGAAGAGCTCTAATCACTATACGAGGTCTTTAAACACCTTAGCGACTCCCACCTCTGTTTTGCTAACAGATTTCATCCTAAAAAGCAATGATAAAACAAATGCTGTTCTTTTCTCTCCCTTTGAACAGAGCGTGGATCCCACTTCTCGTAGCCCTCATCCTGTTGAGGTTGGGCTAAGATGAGCATAACCAGTGACGAAGTGAATTTCTTGGTGTATCGCTATCTCCAGGAATCGGGTAAATCTGCCTTTCCTCACAGCTTCAGCTCACAGGTGGGGTGGGGAAACTGCCTTTTGTTCACCCAGTGTCGTGTGCAGTGTTCAGACAGGCAGACTAAACATTGCTTGCACAATCCCACGTTGCTTGGAAAGCTGGGGCTTGGACTTCGGAGAAGCGTGAGCGCACACAGGTACAAAGTCAGCCTTGCATCTGGGCAAAAGCAGGGAGCAAACACCATGTTGACAAATGGTTTTGTAGAGTTTTCACCTCAGCCAAAGGCATTTTTGGCAGCACGAGCACAAAGAACATGGAATTTGTGTCTTTTTTTCTCAGCTGCTTGAAATAGTTCAGTGAGATGCTTACTAAGTAAAGAGGGATTGGGTTGTCTGACTTGCTTTTAGATTGGCTTTAAATGTAAATCTGGGTGCAAGCATCTGATGATTTAGAATTTCATGATGGGTAATTGTGTGTAAACAGTTGCACAAATGTCAGTGTGGCTCTGTCTTATCACTTCCACTTCTATCTGGTTTTCATATCAAAAAGAATGTCTGTGCATGGATTTTCCTTTTAGAAGAAAAGCTTCCTCTTTCTTTCAGGAATAAGAAACTTAAATTTAGGGTCTGTGTTGTTTTTGTAGTCTTGATTCCACCCTTTGGCTGCAAGAAGTAGAATTTCTTTTCACTAGTGGAAAATGTTCTGCTAGTGCAGAGATGGTAGGGGAGAGAAAGGGTTTAAGGGCAGGATCCCAGTGAAGTAAACAGTGTTCTGAACTGGTGAAGGAACTGACTCAGGAAACAAAAATGATCCCTCAGTGGGGTGCATTAAGAAGAGTGTGGCCAGCAGGTCAAGGGAGGATCTTCTCCCTCTTTACTCTCCCCTAGTGAGAGCACATCTGGAGTATTGTGTTCAGATTTGGCCTCCCCAGTTCAGGAGAGACAAGGAATGACTGGAGAGGGAATTAGTGGAGGGCTGTAAAGATGCTGAGTGGACTGGAGCATCTCTCTTCCAAGGAAAGGCTGAGAGACCTGGAGAAGAGAAACCTGAGAGGGGATGTTCTGATGCTTAGAAATTTCTATTGAACTCCCTTCCCACCCCCTGCCATTCTGTGATGATGTGCTATATGAAGTTTTATTTATAAAAAGGAGCTCTTGGGTACCACACTGGCAAGGGTTTTTGGTGATCAGACCAGATGGATATAATCAAAGCCAAAAGAATCCTGACATTCTTTTGCATTGTTATATTTGTGTTACAGGAGATGCTGTGTAATTAATGCAGGGACTTTGCTTCATCTCAAAAACCATCTTTTTTTATTGCTCTTGCAGGTATCAGGTTAGTGCTGTGTTGTGATTCAGAAGGAGGTTTTCCAAAGCCAGTCCAGAGCAGTGCTATCAGGAAATTCAGTGTCAGGAAAAAGTTCTCTGAGAGAATCTGTCTCCCACAAGCAAGCAGTGACTTTTGCCAGTTTTGGGACAGCTTCACACACACATTTTCATATTAATTGCAAGCTGTGCTGCTCTTACCCTCTTGTGTAAAGGGCCAAGTGTTTGTAATCCACACACACTAAATGTATGCAGAAAAACACTGTATTTCCACCATTCTGGTGTAATTTTTCCATATAAGAGAGCAGAAGTTGATGATAAATAGTGGAATAAATATTCCAATGTGTNTATATATATATAAAAAATAGATATTTACTTTTTTTTTCAGCAAAAGTAGGGTAACAAGGCAGGATTTTTATATAGCATCTTGCCTTTCCACCTTACAGTATAAATGCCATAAGATGCCACAGCAGATGAAGGATGTTTAATCAACAGCTTCAGAAATAATGCACTCCAAATTTAGAGGGCTGGTGTTTAAATTCAAACCCCTACAGTTGAAGGATTTTACTGAAAACCAGGTTGTTCCGTTGATTATTTATTAACATTCTTCTAAAATNCATTTTCATATTAATTGCAAGCTGTGCTGCTCTTACCCTCTTGTGTAAAGGGCCAAGTGTTTGTAATCCACACACACTAAATGTATGCAGAAAAACACTGTATTTCCACCATTCTGGTGTAATTTTTCCATATAAGAGAGCAGAAGTTGATGATAAATAGTGGAATAAATATTCCAATGTGTTTCAAATGGAGCATATTGAAATCTAGGTATTTTTTTAGTAGGTACACCTGGCAGTTTGCTGCTAATACCATTCAGCAGATAAGACCTGTAACTAATGATGAATCCACCAATCTATTTAGAAGTGNCCAAATTTAGAGGGCTGGTGTTTAAATTCAAACCCCTACAGTTGAAGGATTTTACTGAAAACCAGGTTGTTCCGTTGATTATTTATTAACATTCTTCTAAAATTCTATTAAACAGAGCCATAAAGGTTGTTTACAAAGAAGCCCATGCAAAAGTTCATTTTTATTTTAATTTCTCTTTTTTTCCCGTATCCTGTAAAACTGTCAGGCTTTCCTATAAAAAGCAGGCAAATGGTGGGAGGAAGAGAGAAACTGCAAAAGGAAACTCAAATGAAAAAACAACTATCTAAAAAGCAAACAGTCCCTGTAGGATTTCAAGTGATTTTTGTGGCTGCAAGGCACAGAAGCACTTAAGATTTGAACCATTACAGCCAAGATGCTGATGGATGCTCTACACTGCATTATGAAAATGCTGTCAGGCCACTGTAGCAGGAGTCCAGCTCTTCTAAATTGAAGTTAGAAGTGAAATTCAATAATTATATTTCCTCCTTAATTTCTCTGTCAGACCAGAAAACTTGCCCAGGAGAGTATGAATAGAGTTGAACTGTCCAAACCATTCTGGTGCTTTTTGACAAGTCCTGGCCTACCTGGGGGAGCTGCAGTGAGCTGGAAAAAAGCAAATGTTGTGTCAGGATTTGTAAAGGTTAAACAAGATGATCCAGGTAACTGTAGGTCAGGCAAAAACCACTGGAAGGTTGAAAGTAGATCCCTCCAACTAAAACTGAGGAGGTGACATCACTCCTGGTGCCAGCCAGGGAGCTTTTATGGATGCACCTTGTCAAACAAACTGGATCCCCTTTGGCCAGGATGGGAAATGGAGTTGACACAGCTAGACATGCTGACAGAAATACACTCAGAGTGCTCTGAGATATCTGACTTAGTCTTGTTGACACAGGAATTAAACCCAAAATGAAATAACAGTGTGTAGAAATGGGTGTAATCCAGGGTTACCAAATGGATTAAAGGCACATCTTCAAAAGGGAATATTCATCTCAAAGGTTGCTTTTAGTGTTGCTGGCATGATACTGCTCAATGGCTTTATCAGTTACCTGCAAGGAAACAGAAAGTGATTCCCAATGACATTTGCAGATGGAATTAAATGGTAAATTGTGGCACTTGAGTTCTACAGGCTGATCTTCTGGTTTAACAGAAAAAATCCACAGCCAGGGGACAGCCTGCTGCTGGAGAAGATGTCTGCTCCAGGGCCAGTGGAGCCAGATCCCTCCAGCACAAGGCTAAGACTCTGCTTGCTTAGCTGTGGTAAAATAAGTAAGTAAATAATTGCTTTTCACATAGGTGACTGTCAGGGCTTACCTGTGCCCAGAAACCAAGGCAGACAGGCATAATTTCCATTGAGGAATTCCACCTCTAAGGTGGCTAGGAGCTGTCACTTCCCCTGTAGGACTGGCAGAAGGGAAACCAGCTCTACCAAAGTAAAATCACACAGGTTGTGTCAATTCAGCTTCTCACCTTTTCACACACCTGAGAACATCCTCTGGCTAGCAGCTGACACAGGCCTGCTGGTCTTCTTCAGAGTGAAGAGCTGTGTTTCTCAAACACCAGCTAGAATTCAGAATATAGAGGGTTTTCCCTTCTGCTTTGTCTGCCCAGAAGAGAAATGGATCATGATTTGTCTTTGGAATGAAGGTGAGAGCAGTACAGTGCAGTGGGAGTGATGAGGGTTGGAAGGAAAATCAAAGAAAAGGGGGGTCTGGGGGTGTGTGAGGAGGGGCAAAACCAAGGAAAATCAAATATTCCACATAATTTTTAATCTAAAATGTGCTGCCATCTGTTGTGAGTGACAAATCCCATCACAGGTCCAAACACTACAATGAATTATCTTCCCTGCCCAGCCCAACATCTAACATCCAACATTCTAACAGTATGGAATCCATCTGAAAAGGGGTCCTCAGCTGTCCCTGGCTTGCACTGCTCTTTGTAGTGATGTCTCCCAACGACCTCAGAGTTAAAGATGTGCAGCAGTTCCCAGTTGTGCTCATACTTTCCCTGCTCAGCTGGAATTTCTCCTTGTTTTATGACACCCACTTGACAGACTGCTCCTCAGTGCCCAGCCTGCACCGTGCCCAAGGCAACAAACCACCAGCTGCATGCTTTTGCTCCAAAGATGTCAATGAAATTTTGAGCTGGTAGCCAAAATCTGGATATTCTGAACCCTCTGGTTCATCACTGTGATGTTATCCAACTAGCAGTCGGAATGGCACTAAATTACATTTTTTCCAGTGCCTTTTACAAGTTGTTTTTTTTTAAAGGAAGCATTTAAAGGAAATTTATCTGCTTTATGACTCATTCTCTTTTTTAACAAAGGATTGTTACACAAAATGTGACTCTCACTGTCTGGTTGGGTAGTTGTCAGGCAGTAGGGGATGACTGAAGATCACTGAACTTGTGCCTTATGAAACAGTTTTTCCTTACATAAGCCTCAGTGGTTTTTCTCTTGATTTTTCTCTTTGCACAGGTAGTGGAGCTGGGTGCTGAACAGCTGGTACTGAGTAAATGCAATAATGCATTTGTAAGAAAATACATTTAAAATGGAGATTTAAACCTAGCCCTGGAGTTTTTGCATTAATTTTCCTGTTTGAAAGCAAAGTTGATGCTAGGCACAGTACATCACAGCATCTGTAAAGCTGTTACACTCCTAAAATATATTGAAATAATCTGATGAAAGACTATAGGTGTTTGGGGACAATATCTAACATTCTTTTTCTGTTCTTTCCAAGTGCTGTTGGTGAATTTGTAGGTGAATGAGTGTTGCTGAATGCAGTGTGAAGGAGATGCTGACTGTGTTGCTCATGCTGAAGGCAGGGATGCTTTGACCTTTCAGCTGTGTCATAGTGAGGCTTTGGAGCAAAGCAAACTCATTTTTTAATTCTCCTGGTTTAGCACAGATCTGATTTGTAGTCATGGAGCCCTATTTATATGATGTGTGATCCTCTTTAGGGCCAGCCTACTCAGTTAAAACAAAATGACTTTTAAGCTTATGATCCAAATCTCTGATACACTGGAAATTGGATATGGAACCAACATTTGTGACCTTTCACGAATTATTGCAGGTAAACAAAGCCATGGTGATGTTCTAGGGGTGGAGTGTGTGTTAAAGTGACTTTTGGATAAGAACACTTGATAAATTTGACCAAAAAAAAAGCTTTTTGGTCGAAATAGATGTGTTTTCTGTGGTTTCCAAAAGTCACCCCAGAATGAACATTCCTATCTAATGAGAAACTACCTGTAACTAAATATATTGCACATAATGAAACTTGAGAGATATATCAATATATCAAACTCCCCCCAGCATAATACCCATGTAGTAAAAATAGTGTACTATCAAAAGGGGGGTTGATAAACTGCTGCTGGTTTCTTTGTTTTTTTTTTCCCAATCTATCCCCTACTTTCTGTCTTTCTAACTGAGGCAGGAGGTGACAGTATCAGTGCAGAGACAGTGAGACTGACTGCATTTGAAATGACACTTTGTGGTTGAAGGATGGATGACTGCTGGAAAGGCAAACCCATTGCTCTAACAGGAACTGTTGCTGTCTCTGCTACTCATCTTTATTCTGTTTGCAAATACTAAGTCCATTGGAAGAAAATCAGGGCCAGCATTAGAAGATAACAAGCTCTGTTTGGCTGCAATTCCAAAAACATTGTTTGATTTTTACTTATCAAACCTGTAGATCTCGGGAAGGATGAAGCTAACAGGTTTTTTTTCTCTGTCTTTTACCCCTGGTGCATCTCAACAGCAGCATCAATGTGATGTAAGAAAAGCAAAAGCAAAAAAAAAAAAGAAAATAAATACACTGAGCATCTCATTCTTTTGCCATTTGCAAAACCCTGCTAACTTCAGCTTCCCTTCCAGGTCTCTTCACTTTGCTAAACTTGGCTATTTTAATTTTAATTAGCCCTGAAAGTTGGCACTCAGTGTTGACTCTCAGACACTTTGGTTGTGACAAAGGATAATGACATACCCTAAGTTAGGAGGGAAAGATTTTCTCTTTTTTCCTCGCCGTGACCTTTGTCAGTTTTTTCAAACCTTGCCCATAGTTGCCTTAAATTGCTAGATCTGTGTTGACATTTATTCACAATTGTCAGTCCAATTTACACGGGGTGAGTGAAGAGGGAATTCTTTCAGACCTTGCTGAAAAAAGATTCCGAGTTCCTCTTTCCATTGCTCGTGTTCCGTTTTCTGTCTGGATGGGATTTCTCTTGTTGTTAATTTGCAGCCCTCAGAAAGGCTGAAACAGTGAGTGCCAAGCACTGCTCATCAAAAGATCATTTCCAAGTTGTATTAATCTTTTCCAGCATATTTTCCTGCATGAAAAAGGGAAAAAAAAAAAAAGAAAAACCCAAGCTGCCAAAAACGTTATTTGGCGCACACTGAAATAATTTTGGGTAGCAGACATTTAGTCTGAATTCTTGGCAGAAGGTGAACAGGTCAGATAGCCAAGAAGAAAAGGGTGTAATGTTGAATATTAGTGAATAACCACTTGTCCCAAACTCAGCTAACCAGGCACACTGTCATTTTGGCATCTGACAGCAGCTACAGCTAAGGATCCTTTCTTTACGTTTCCCAGGGACTGTGAGGGAGCTTGTAATCCAGGACACATTTCCCAGCCTTCTGGAAATCATTTTAATCATTCAGCAATCCTAATCTTGAAACAAATGTATGAGCCCTATTGTTCAGCTGATTTTGCTAAAAATATATTTCAGCTGCAGCTCCCTGCTTTAAATTGCTAATGCGTGTCCTTGTTAAGCCCTTTATGTAATTGCAAAGGTAAGGCTTCAGAACTGAGGAGGCACTGCCAAAAGCAGAGAGGCACTCCAGGTTGCATTGCTGAGGGAGAAAAAGCTCAGCTAGGAGGAGAATCTCAGGATGCTCTGAATAATAAACAACACGTAGCATAGGATTTTTTTTCCCACTTCTTTTTTTTTTTAACCATTTGTAGAACCCTGTCAGTGGCTTGAGACACCAGCCACTAACTGCAGGTGCTGTGGAGAAGCTGGTGTCCTTTTTGAGAAGCCTCTACCTGTGCACACTAGGATTTGATGAGCACATTGTGGTACTTAATTAGATCTAGAAATCTAAGGAGAAGCAAGGATAGGGATGCGTGGTCACATCTCAATTCTCAGGGCATCATTTAGAAGGGGAAATCAGACTAAAATGGGAGCTGCAGTCAAGCACAGTCATTGTATTCTCTGGGAAACAGGCAAGAAATTATGTCATTTAATTCAGGAACCAGATTAGTGTGTTAGGCCCAGATGTAAGAAAGCACAGTTGCTGTAAATTAAACTGTTTGCTTCTGCTTTTCCAGGCAGGAACTGCATCCAGATATGCCCTTAGTGCTTCATAAGTGTCCCTTGCTTCCCTACACTGGTAAATCTAGACCTGCAAGTGTCTGCATTGGGTGTTACCTCTGCTGTTTGTGCAGCATCACTCTTGGAAGTGATTCTGTCAGTGCTCCTGTGTCACTCTTCAGTGGAAAGTTTATAAACTGAAGTGCTTGGGCTCTGATTTATTTCAGAGCACCCCATTGCACCACTCTTCTCTTGCCTTCCTGCTTAAACAGCACTCCCAAGGCTCAGACAGCAAACTTGGGAAGATGTTTTTCCACTGACTGCAGCTGGTTTCGTAAGGGGACATCTTCTGGGGACATCTCCTCCTCCTGCTTGTGCTTTTCCTTTGACTCATTGCCCTGTGGGATGTTTCTGCTTGATGTGTCTCAATGCCCTAGGACTTTGGCCATCTGTGGTCATAAAGATGCCTTTCCTTGACCCCCTCACAAGCATCTTTTCCCCCACAGCCTGTAGAGATGCAGTCAGCTTTGGGTGCCTCCCATTCTTGCAGGAATTTTCCCTCAGCAGCAGAGCAGATCCCAGAGTCCAGTAAGCACACAGGCACTCATACAGCCAGGAAGCTTCAGGTTGCCAGTGGGTCCCATTAGAGCAGTTGCAGGTTGGTTCTGCTGAGCCAGAACCTTTCATCATTTCTAAAACCTTGCCCATTTTTATCTCCTGCACCTGCCAAATGCTTTCCAAGCAAACTTGAGAGATGGGGATTGGAAAAGCTGATAGTGGGACTGGGAAAACACATCATCAGTGAAGTCAATGAGCTAAGATGTGTTGATTTTATTGACCTGGAGGTGGTTAAAATACTGAGGTTTTTTTTTCTCTCTCTATTGAGATAACAGCATCACTAATTCAGTGATTTCCAAACATTGAACCCAAGGTCCCTGGATTTGATCACCTGGATGCTTGATGTAGAGAAATAGGAGAAATGATTGAAGGAGATGACAAAGGCATCTGTATGAAATGCCCTGGGAATTAGTTGTGTAAGGATTTGTAGGATGGGTTGCTACTTGTGCTGTTCATCAGAGAGCTGGCTGAGGTGTGTGAGAAAGGCACTTTGATAGTCATCATTCTTCATCATCTGTGTCATTCCACAGTAACAAAGGTTTTGGTGAAGAATTTGAGTATGAATAATTAACCTGAGTCATTTGCAAAACACTTGGACACAAAGAGGAGGCTTTCCCTGTGCTCTGAGGCTGCCCACTGCCCCTTTACACCTGCATTTCTGCTCTGAGCCAGCCACCCTGCAGACCAGACAAGCACAGAGAGAGGAGCAATAAGTTCCTGAAATAAAATCGAGTCATTTTATCAGCAGTGACTGATCTTGTTGGAAGGGGAGGCCATTTTTGACTGAAAAAGGAGCAGCCAAGGTAAAAAAATAAAAATAAAAATCTCAATCATCTCCATTTTTGCAGCTACAAGCAAAATCTATCAGTGAAATTTTGCAAAACAGAGCCCTGCATATGCATTTTTTGGCACTGCCTAGGGCAAGAATTCCCAACTGGCTGTTTATATACCAGTGAGAGGATGTACAGACACCTCAGGGTGGGAAAAGAGGCAGCACAGAACCAGGACCTGTTACCACTGTCAGTGCAGAAACAAGTGCACGTCTCTCACTGGGGAAGCTCACTCTGTTTTCCAATCAAAAACATAACAATATTTAGGTTTGGGGGGTGGGGGGATATCATTTAAGTCTTTTTTTTCTGCATTCATTATTTCTCTCTAAAATCTTCCAAGGCCAACTATTCCACAGCTGCAGATTTCTGCCCTTGAAAGTTCTGCCCTGTTCATTTGTATTTTTTTTTTTCCTATATGATAATGTATTTACAGATTATCCATCATTTGATGGTTTATGCTTTCCTATCTTTTTGGGGCAGGAAAAAACTGGAAGCCACTTTTCCAAGCCTGCTGAAAGATGTCATTGAGGGCACTGCTGATGTCACAGATCCTGGAATGTTTAGGGCTGGAAGGGACCTCCAAAGGGCATCTAGTCACAACCCAAGTGACCTGTTCACTTGTGTGAAACCATCCAGAGTTGTGGCCATGCTCTGTCCTCTCAGCCTTCTGTGTCTGACCACAAAGTCTCATTGCATCAGTACTCAAAATTTTGACTACATTAAGATTTCACTTAGTGGTGCTATTCCAATAGTAATTATTATTTTATAGAGGGATGATTACAGTCACCAAGCTGGCAGAGCTTATGAGGAATAGTGCAGATGGACAGATGTGCAGCTTCCATTCATTTCACAGCATTTTGCACTTGAGTTTGTTGGAATTTCATGTCACCCTACTGCTTGCTTGCTTCAGATCCCCACTCAAAGAGCACCTCCCCTGTCTGCTCTCACTCCCCAGCAGCCTGCACAGTCCCTGTGTGCTTGTGTCTCAGCTCTGCACTCCCCAGTGTGGCTTCCTGAACTTAGGAGGCCCATGTTAACATTTGCAACACAAGCTAACATTTAAAAAGCCTCACCTTTAATAGAAATCCCCTTTTCACAGCACTGAGCCATAGAGCTGCAATTGGTGATAAATTGAGTATACTCACACACAGAGCCCCAGGACAACTGGTGGCATCTGGTAGCTGTAAGAGCAATGCCCAAGTGATTCTGCAGTGCTACCAGAAACCTGCCCTGGCTACAGCTTCATTCAGGGTTTTCTTAACTGGGTTGCTTTTAAATCAGTCAGCTCTCAAATGAACCTTCCATAAATGCTGCAGCAGCATGAGAAGTCAGCAGGTAATTAGCTGTTCATCAGTTGGGTGGCTGACTTGTTTCTAAGGTGGCTGCCTTGTTTCTAGGGTGGCTGACATATTTCTAGGGAGGTTGACCTGTGTCTGTTCTCTTCTTGTTTTTCTTTCCATTATTAGGAGGGTTTTTCAGAGAGGGGTGAGGAATAGTGTCCAGCTTCACCCATTTACTGTTGATTTTCAGTGTTTGCTTCTTACCAGATAGGATTTTAGGAGGGTTTGTCACAACTGCTGGAGATGTGAAATTGCTCTTCAGTGTAGCCAGGAGGTTTGTGTTGCCTCATCTAACAGGTAATATTGGCTAGTATTTTTTTAGCACGGAGGAAATGGTAAAATAACAATATTCATGACAATAACACAGCTAGGGTTGGTGCTGAGAGGTTCCTTCTCTGACATGCAGTGAGATGTGTAGCTCTTTGGGGATGTGGCAGCTCACTGCTGGACAAAGAGGGTAGCTGTGTGCCTCAGTCATCTCTCTGTGCCACAGAGCTGGCAGAGATGGGGCTGGACACAGGCCAGCAGCCAAGGAGAAACCTGCCAGATGCCAACTGCAATCTGAGAGGTACAGAACCACAGTCAAAATCGAGCCTGTTGTAGATCCAAGGTCACAATTTCCCACTTTTTCACATTTTCTGACAGTGTTTTTGCTGTTTTTATGTTGTCTGCCTTTCAGGAATGTATTGTTAGTTGTTGATGATTAAAGACCCATAAATGAAGTGGCATTTGATTCTCTAATTCAGATTAGATTCATGCTGTATGTTTATATCCACAGAGATAGCAGTGTTCAGTCACTGAGCCCTAGATCTCAGACACAGGCTGTGTGTGCACTCAGTGCCTGGTTTCTTCCTGGTTGTGCTGCACAGTAACGTGCTGAAATACCCTGCAAAACCAACAACAAGGGGAAGATGTGTCTCTGTGGATCTTGCAGTCTCTTTTGGATGCAGCAGGAGGTCCAGCAGCTCATTAACTAGACCAGGACACAAAAAGCAATACAGGATAAGAGTTGGACCGAGGGTTGGATAAATGATACTGCATTTTTTCAGGTGTTTTTTCCTGTGCTTTATTTTTATGCCTTGTAATCCTACATAATTCTGCTGTTAGGTGAACCTGCCACCTCCTAAAAGTGTCCAGAGCATCCCAGTCATCCCCCAGAACTGTGACAGGAAGGGTAGGTGGGGTTGGGAAGGGAGAGGACAGAGGCTATTACCAGGGAGAGGAGGAAAACACTGCCAAAATAAAATGTGAACCACAGAGAAATACACACCTTGGTTTCAAATGTGGGAGCTGTTCTGTTTCTCAGCTTGGTTTTGCTATCTATGATCATAATTGAGCAGAAAAGATCTTGAAAACAACTGGGAGTGAGGGAGAAGAGAAAGCATGAGTGTGGAGAGAGCCAAAACCCTGTCCTCCAGCCCACAGCAGTGGCCATTGCAGGGGTCTGGGGGAAATCCCTTAACAGCCAAGGCTCTTAATGTGAGATTAATGCTCTGGAGACAGCGTGGTGATAAATGGGTTCCTACAGTTATATCTACATCCTGTTCCCCATCCCCCTCCCACATCTGGCCCTGTGCACAGTCGCTCAGCCACACTCCCCTTCATACCCAGCAGCAGTTCTGAGCAGCTCTAGGGCACTGCTCTCCCAAATTCACCCACCCAAAGGCTTGAATTTTCAGTGCTGTCACCCTTGCTCCTCAGACAGCAACACAAATGAAGCAGGGAAGAGCAAGACTCCTGGTTAAAGGATGGGCTGGCTCCTCACCTGCTGCTTGGCAGGTCCCAGTGAATTACTTTGGCTGTTCCTGTTCACTTTCAAGAGCACAGGTTTACAGGAGCAGCCTATCTGGTGTTCCACATGTTCATTGGAATGGCAGTGCAGAGAACTCAGCAGTAAATGAGCAGAGGATTTGAAATCTCTTCCCTGGACTAAGGGAATGGCTCCCCTGTGTCAGCTCCATCTCTGCCTTTATTTTACACCACTTGCAGGCTGCTAGGCATTTCAGTATTTAGCTTCAGCAAACACCAATTCTGCAATAAAATGGAGATTTGAGGCACTTTTCTCAGCTGGACTTACCCTTGTGGCAATCCCTGGGTTTTGAACGCTTTGTTTTCAGTTGGTGCAGCTCTCTGGTTAATTTTTCTCTGCGTGCATTTCCATTTTACACAAGCAGCAGGCTGGGGGATGGGCGGTGGCAGGGTGGCCAGGATGGCTGTGGTTAACCCCCCTGGATCCACACAGCCAGCCTGAGACCTTCTGCTTACACAGCAGCGACTCTCAGGTCTCAGAGCAGGAGTATTTTTAGACCCTGAAGGTGCAGCCGGCCGGGTGCATTTAGATTTCATGTCATGGCTTCCTTTTCCTGCTCTCAGGTTTCTCCCACTCGGCCTTCACCTTCGGTATCGAGAGCCACATCAGCCAGTCCAACATCAACGGAACGCTAGTGCCACCTGCTGCACTCATCTCCATCCTCCAGAAGGGGCTGCAGTATGTGGAGGCTGAGATCAGCATCAACGAGGTGAGTGCCCCCACACCCCCCCTTGCCAAAGCCACCCCTCTGCGGATGCTCTTGCTCCGGGTTCATTTTCCTCCTTGTGCTTTGCCTCACCCCCCAGCAGACAGCTGGAAAGTTCTGAGGGAAAAGTGTTTGCATTTTTAGCTGGCACACTGAGGCCTTCTTTGCACTGCTTAAGTGGATTTCCTGGTGCTTCCACTACCCCAGTCCACAAATCCGAAACGAGAAAATGCATCTGTGTTTCCACTCTTGGGTTTTCAAGGGCACAGCAGGATTTGGTAGGAAAAGCCTGCAGTGTGGGTTCAAACTTCCCTCCCTGGCACCTGCTAGCAGGCAGCAGTGCCTGCAAGCCTTGAGGAGCCTGACCAAAAAAAATCCATGCCCATCACTAGAGAGATTCTGCTGGATTTCAAGAGGCTCAGCTCGTGCAACACCAGGCACGACCCCTCGTGCACGTGGAAAAATGGTGGTGTGTGGATTCTGCCCCTTGTCTGTGGGGAGTGTGTGAGCAGCCAGAGTGAGTCTGCTCACCCCGAACTGCCAGGGGAAACAAAGGAGGCATGTGGGAAAAGGCAGCATTTGTGCCCTGCCAGGCTCCCAGGCATGATGAGAGGCACTGAAGCATGCCAGATAAGCAAGTGCTGCATTACAGAATATTTACCATAGATAATGGGCATTGACAGGGGTCTGTAATCAATATTAATGCAGAAAAGGTGCTGCTTTTTTCCCTTTAGAGCTGAATGTAGCATATGAACAGCACGGGTGAGAACAAAGGAATATAAACCAGACAGGGTTGTGTTGTTTGCCATGTGTAGTTTGGAAAATGACTTGTTTTTATCACATTCTGGGTGGTTTTCTGACCGTGTTGGAGTTGTGCACGTGTTATTTTTTAATTGAGGCAGTGACATTTGACATTGATGCCAAGCTGCACTTCGATGCACTTGTAATAACAAAGCAGTGTTAGAAATCTGCCTAATTTGCTGCTGCTTAACATTTTGCCCTGTGCCTGAAATTGGAGCTGCACAGTTAGGAACTTGCAGCCATGACCAGCATCTCTCAGCTGAGGGTGTATGACAGCCAGAGGGGTCTGCTGCTGGGAACCCAGCTCCAGATTGGCCTCTTGGAGGGAATCATGTGGAAGTATGTGTGTTGTCACCACTACAATCCGTGTTGCTCTCATCATGGATTGATTGTGTTCAGAGATGCACTAAGTATGTTACAGCCAAGGCTGTTGTTGCTGCAGCTGAACACCACTAAGGGTGTACACTTCTCTTTGCATTGCTTCCCTGGGTGTGTTGCTGCAGAGTGGAGAGGAGTCACGGAGTCTGGAAAGCACTGGGAATGAAATCCAAGTGTTGTTTGTGATCTGTTAAAGGGAAGGTTGGAAACAGGCCAGTGAGCATTTTACACTTAAACACGTAAGATGCCAAAATCCATTGGCAAACATTTTTTTCATTGTGTAGCAAGGATTTGAGCCAGGATTCAAATGAATGTCAGCAGAGACATATACATAAAAAAAAAAAAAAAAGCTGAGGAGAAAGAGAGCTTATCTTTTTCTTCTCTAATGACTATTTCCTCCTTTTTCTTTTTTTCCATGAGCAAACACACACATTTTACCTTAATACTGTCAGAGATAATTCAGTGAGTATTCCAACTGAAGCACACTAGTCAAAAATTATGTGGCTGTGGTTTTTTATTAGTTGTTATCAGTTGAAAATTACAGTGTTTTCTAGCTACTTCATCTAGCCACATCCTAATCTTACCTGCCATTCCTCAACACAAATCTTTAGCAGCTTGGTCCTGATTACTTTGAGGAATTTAAGGAGGTTTGTAGATATCGGTAAAATGGCACTTAACAAAAACTGCTGAAACTTTCCTCCTGAATCCTTTTTTCCCAAAGTGGAAGTGAAGCAAAGCTAAACAGGTCGAGGAGTTTTTGACCTGAGTAGCCTTCAAAACAGCCCTTCAAGGTTAACTCAGTTGGTCGTGAAACCTCAAGCAATCAAAATGAAGGCCATAAGTGAATAAAACCAGTGTGATAAAGGAAAAACAACAACAGGGCAGTCCAGTTGGCTACAACTGCTGGTGCTGAAGGCCATGCTCAAAACCACTGAATTTCTGCATACATCTTGTTTTGGCTGGGGCTCATTCATCAGCTGTTTCCAATCCTATGCCCCTATGCTGAGGAGGACAAACCCTTCCCCCACAGTCTGCTTGCCTTTGTCACGCTTGACCCATTACTCTTCCATACAGAACCAAAGAGAAACGTTCTGTGGTAAGTCGTTTTTCCCCCAAAGAGTTTCTGGATTTTCTGTGAAACTCCAGTGAATTAGTCATGGGTCTGACAGACACACGTCCCCCAGCAGTGTTGGATAAATCCAAGTGTTATAAATCAAAGTTATCTCCACACAACCCTGCTTGGTTTCTGCCGCCCCCTCCTGCCTGCCCTCGGCGCCGCGTCCCCTCACGGGGCCGTGTCCCCTCTGGCTGTGTCCCCCGCAGGATGGCACGGTGTTCGACGGCCGGCCCATCGAGTCGCTGTCGCTGATCGACGCCGTGATGCCCGACGTGGTGCAGACGCGGCAGCAGGCCTTCCGAGAGAAGCTGGCCCAGCAGCAGCAGGCCAGCGCGGCGGCGGCGGCGGCCACGGCGGCCTCGGCGGCAGCGAGCGCGGCTGCCGTCACCCAGCAGAACACACCAAAGAACGGAGAAGCCACTGTGAACGGGGAGGAGAACGGGGCACATGCAATAAGTGAGTCACCCACGGGGCTTCTTGGTATTGTTGTTTCACTGATAGTCTCTCTGTAAGTTGCAGGAAGGTGGGGTGTTTCTTGAAAGGCTACAGCTCCGAAGAAAAGAAAATGGCATTTTATATCACAGCACTGTGTTGTACTGCTGTCCTCTCGGAATCCAGAACCTGCAAATCACAGAGTGCGAGGGGTTGGAAGGGAGCTAGGAGATCATCTAGTGCAACCCCCCTGCCAGAGCAGGGGCACCTAGACCAAGTCACCCAGGAACAGATCCAGGGGGGGCTGGNCTGTATGCTCTCCTTGGAGCAGGCTACCCAGACTTCATATTATAAGCTGTATCATAGAATCCTGGAGTGGTTTGGGTTGGAAGACATGTTAAAGATCATTGGTTCTAATCCCTCTGCCATGGACAAGGACACTTTCCACTAGATAGGTTGCTCAAAGCCCCATCCAGCCTGACCTTGAACACTTTATGATGGGGCATCCAGAAGTTCTGTAGTCATCCTGTTCCAGTGTCTCACCACCCTCACAAGTGAAGAATTTCTTCCTAATATCTAATCTAAATCTACCTTCTTTCTGTTTGAAAATCCTACCTGTCATGCCATCACTACACTCCCTGATAGTCCCTCCCCAGCCTTCCTGAAGGACCTGCTGAAGGAACTGTAAGGTGCTTTTAGATACAAGTTGAGACAAGCTGCAGCCATAGTTTTGGCCAGGCTGGAAGGGAGTTGAGAGGACAGGAGCTCCAGGCCATATCTGTGTAAATGAAACATGAGCAGAGGGTAGGTCATCACCTACAGCCTTGTCATGGTCCTTGGCCCAGTTTGTCCCATTCCAGCTACCCATTGTAGGGACACATGTGCCAAGGACCTTTCCCATCAGACAGCTTGAATGCAGCCAACCAGGCTTGAAGGCCCAGAGAAAAGAGTTCCTCCTTGCTGCTCAGTCATACATTCCACTGCAGATAGGTAACTGTCAGTCCTGCCTACCCAGCATTTCCTTAGTCCATGAGAACAGTCATTTCTCAAGAGCTCTGAATTTCATCCTTGTTTATTGGTGATGGTGGGGTGCCCATATCTTAGCCATCTCCAGTCAGACATCTGGAAGAAGGAGTGGACATACCTGCTTGTGGAACCAGCCCTTGATGACTGTGCTCACTGTGGGGCAGATGTAATTCATTAATGGTGCTGGTTGCTGTGTGCAAGCCATATTAGGGCACTGGCTGACTTCTGAAATGAGCCCTTCATGCCTTCTGAGGAAATCTGAGAGAAACATGCCTGGCAGGTTTTGTAGGAAGCCCCACAGTGAAGTAGCAGGTCAGGGCTGTAGTCACATTACAGACTGTGTTTGTTCTGCCCTCTAGATCCCTTTATCAGTCTCCATCTTCACTTTGATCTCAGTGGATTCCTCTGGGGGTCAGGAAGAAAAATGCTTTCAAACCCATTCCTTCTCCAGAGAATTCCAGTTAGGTGGGATAGTTTCCCCCAGTAAAACTTCAGTAATTTAAATTACACTTCAATTTGAGAGAGCAATTGTACAAAACTTGGGAGAAATTTAAAAGTATTAATCTGTTTTTAGATTACGGATTATGTTTTACTTCCAGCTGGCCCTTTGCTTTGAACTTGTGCAGAGAGAAATGAAAGCACTTTGCAATGTATCAAACACTGGCATTTTATTTATTTGCACTTTCCTTTAGCTGTTTTCTGAAAATGTTCAGGGAATGTCTTCCTGTCTCATGGCCAGAAAAAAATCTTAAGGTAGAAAACTGAATCCTAAGGTAGAAATACTGGTTCCTGACTAATACAGAACCACTCAGGCTTATTATCTGAAGAAACAGTCATACATTAAATTAATAAAAGGAAAGCCTTGCAAATCAGATGTATGACCACACTCTAGGCCTTGATTTCTCATATATGACATTTTATTATTAAAAGTAATTGTTATTACAGCAATTGTTAATAGATATTTCATTGTGAGAATCTGTAGCACTTGGCAGAGGCATTCTGCATGCACATGGGAACTTAAGAGACCTTTCTGCTCTGAAAACGCTTTATTTAAAGAAAAAAAACACCCTATTTTTGATGGTTACTGCATCTCACTGCCTCTTCTCATTCCCCATGCTCATGTAGCTGCACCATAGGAAAGACACTTCCAGATGAGAAGCTGGTGCTGTGCAAGGAGCTCAGCACACTCATGAGGCTGCTGGTGTGTGCTCAGGAGCTCCTGCAATTTCCAAACCATTTCTGAAAGGCTCCTCATCTTGCCCACCTTTTTCTCCTGAGCCACCAAAGCTGTGGTGTCAAAATTATTACAAATAATCCTTCAGGTCTTTCATTGCTCCCACTCAGTCTTGCATGTACTAATGCAGGGATCAGCTGATGGAGCTTCATTTTTCACAGCATGACTATTAGTGTTTATTTTCACAGCAGTTAATAACATTCAAGGTGTATATCTAGGTTCCTCCATCTGGCCAAGTAGAAACAAAAAATATTGCTAATTATCAGATGGCCTTGCTCTTATGACTCTGGGAGCTTAGAGTAAGGCTGCTTCCAAGCTGTCCTTTTGTTTTATTCAGAACTGAAAAGCAGCTTTGCCTGAAGAGCCAGGCAGGTAACAGGAGGTTTATATGTGGTTAAGAGTTGCATCTCATTAACTTTTTCACATTAAAACACTTGAAAGACCTTTTTGATTCACCCCCCAGCTTCCAGCTCTCACTGTGAGCAGGATGCAGATGAATGCAGAGACATTGCCACACTGCAAGTATGCTTTAAACCTCATCAGTGTGTGCTGCACTGAAAAATAGACTCTTGTGAGTTCTGCAATTGTCACAGTGACACAGTAATTTTAACAGCTATGCACATAGAAGATTATCAGGGACAGTGCTTAAGGTAGAGATTCAGCTAAGGTGTAGATTTTACATACAGGCATTTGGAGTATGCTTAGTTCTACTTACCAAGTCCATAGTTAATAAGTGTAGTTAAAACTACAGCTATTTTGAATTAGAACTGAGCTATGAAACCACTGTTAATTGTTCTCTCATTTTAATACTCTGTGCTGTGCAGTTCATTTAATTCTGTGTGGGTTCCATTCCATTGCATCCGTGGCATAGATTATGGCACAGACACAGTTAATAGGGTGCCTAGTGAGACAGGCAATGAGAAGAGCTGCTGGTGTGACTCAACATAAATGAGGCAGAGCACAACAGGGTGTTTGAAAGCCAGGATAAGGGAGAAATCTGCAAATCTTCCTTCTGGTGGCAGCTGTGCAACATCACAGTCTGTTGTGCAATATCTCAGCAGAGCTTGGGTATCAGGATAGAATCCCAGAGTGTGAGGGGTTGGGAGAGAGCTAGAAGCTCATCTAGTGCAACCCCCCTGCCAGAGCAGGGGCACCTAGACCGAGTCACCCAGGAACAGATCCAGGTGGGGTTGGAATGTCTCCAGAGGAGACACACAAAACATTTTGGAATTGTCTATATGCCATAAATTTGGGTCCTGTGGCCAATGCCACAGCAGCAGGTACTATTGATAGTGTACATATTGCTGTGAGCTGGGCCATGGGGAGCAGGCTTGTTTCCAAAGCAGACCTAACAGCATTTTGTCAACGACTCACTCTGCTCTGTCTCCTTACAGATAATCATTCAAAGCCAATGGAAATTGATGGGGATGTTGAAATTCCTCCTAACAAAGCAACAGTCCTTCGGGGCCACGAATCAGAGGTGTTCATCTGTGCCTGGAACCCTGTCAGTGACCTGCTAGCATCTGGGTAAGACCACTCAAACCAGTGCCTGCCATCACAGCCCATCACTGCAGATGAACCAGTAGCTCTCTGCTGCTTTTTCAGCCTGCAACTGGTTTTTTCATCAGTGCTGTTCCTAAGTAGGAGTTAAGCAGTTACAAGGTGACTCAGAAGATGAAGCATTTCACATCTGAGATGTGCACTCTGTGGCCCTGAGTGCACCTAACTTCCTCTACAAGTTTTTAAAATAACAAGGGATAATTCTTAGAGAATTTGAAGCTCATGTAATCTCCTCCTGCTGCTCATACTTAATGCAGCTTTACACTGGGGTCTCAGCAAGTCTTGGGCATCCATCCTCCAAAGCATGGAGGCTCTAAGGCAGAGATCTCTTTGGCTGTGTCTGCTTCAGTGTGGTGCACACACTGGAGTGATTTGTGATCTGGTCCCTGGGGGATGCCATACCCAGGCAAGAGCAGGAATGGCAGCCACACTCCCATGCCACACATCTCTGTTTTTTTGCCAGCTGTATTTATGTACTCACTCAGTTTTCTGGTGTCTCAGGCAATCTTGCTTGGCAGTATTACTTTTCCCTAGCAAATTATTATTATTAAGGAGGGAAGTGTTGATCGTTAAGGTCACTCTCCAGTTAAAATAGGCAAGTTATTTCACACAGAGTGTCCTCTTCCCAGCATACAGTTGAGTGAGCCATAAAAAGAGATTTATTTCATGCATAAATAAATAAAAATTGGGATTGACAAACAGTGGAAGAACTGTTACCATATGATATTCTTAGTTGTCCCTGCCCACATCTGAGAGGATCTTTTGAAGGCAAAAGAAATGAATCAAGGGAAGGCAGAGGATCTGTGATGTACAGGAAGTGTTACTGCCTACATAATGATTTGTAAATCAACATCAAATGATCCTGAACAAACATGCTGCTGTACTGCTTTTCTAACTTCCTGATGCATGCCTAAATGCTCTGACTACCCGTGGATGTTAAATCATGGCACAGCAGTGAAGAAAAACCTCAAAACCTAACAAGAGTTTAGTGAACCTCATTATATTGTGTTCATGGTTGTTTCTTAATAAAGATGAAGAACTGGAGAAGGTTTCAGAAATCTGGAAGAGCTTTCCCATAATGGGGACAAACAATTAGAATTTCATGGGCTGTCTAGAGATCAATAGCTCTCATATTTAGGCTCATTCAAAGGAAAGCACTGTATTTATTGATACATGAGGTCTCTTTTAGCCCTGTGATCCCAAACAACATGCTTTTTTACTAGGAGACTTACTTAGACTTGGCACAACTAAAACAAGGCATCTCCTCAAGTGCTCTGCCCCTCTGCAGCTACCTGCATCCCTCAGCCCATTGCTTAGGGATTTCAGACTCTTAGGTGCAGATGCTCAGCCCTCATCTGGTGGTTTTGCACAAAGAAGCTGCTGAGATGTCTGGTGTGAGAATAGTGCAAGCTGTCAGCTCCAGGTGAACCCAGTTAGAGCACCAGTTAGACAGGGGGAGAAATCCACAGTACCCTGCAGTGCTGTTTGTCCTTTGCAAAGGAAAGTGACTCTGATGTGCAAACACTGAATTTAGATTATCTGCTCTCCATATTGTGCTGCCCAGTCCATAGTTTTCTTCTGGTTTCCCATCTGCCTGATTGTGCCCATCTGCTGTCTTCTGCAAAAATACATACAAAAACCTGTTCAATAAAGCAAACTACACATTGGTTCTGTTTATAAAGAGCCTAGCACAATCCAGTCTCCATTTGTGGCAGTTTCTTCAAGCCTTGTTGTGCAAGCAGTATTTTTTTTCTAACAATTAGAGGTAGTGTAGACAGCAACCTGATGTAATCTTCCAAGCACTAAAAGAATAGTGCAGGGTCACAACAAGGGAGCAAGTTGTGTAAAAAAACCCAATATTTTAGGAAATTTTAGTCACTTCCTTAAAAAACCCTAACACATCAGGTATATCAACAATGAGACTTCATCTAGACTGTCTGAATTCTTGGAAATAGAACAGAAATCCTCATTCTGCTCCAAGAATCTACTTGCTGCATGTAAATGAAAACTACCCTCTGGACAGAACAAGCAATCCAGAGTACTTTAATTGTTTTGATTGTTATTGTTATTGATTAAAGAGAAGCAGAGGGGGGAGTGAGAGACTAATCACAAGCAGAAGGCATAATATCTTCCACACTGGAATTAAAAATGATGCAAAGTGAAGATAAATATATTTATTTACAAGCAGCTTACGATAAACTTTTCACTTCCTCCTCACAACTTTTTCTAGGCAAAATCAGCCTGCAGTCAAAACATAATTTGGCCTGTGAAATAGATTGGTTCACAGTGCTGATGCTGTCTCTGTCCTGCTCTGTATGTCAACAGTTATTTTCCCACTTCTTTGTACAACGTGAGACAAGCAGCCAGGCCACAGACAGCAAAGGGCCCTGTAGAAATTAATATTGAAAATGAAATTAAGAACACCAGGGATGTGCAGACTCACTGATGACTGTGCACACTCTGGAGGGGGGCAGGTGGGCACAGCCTGTGTGTTATTACTGGGGTGTTGTGTTTGTCATGCTGAGTTCCCCCAGCCCATCTCAGTTCAGTGATAGCAACTTCAGGTATGGAATCTACATATTGATTCCCAGAGTGTGAGGGGTTGGAAGGGAGCTAGAAGCTCATCCAGTCCAACCCCCCTGCCAGAGCAGGGGCACCTAGAAGAGAGCAAGCAAACAGATGCTAGGTAGAACTTTTCAGATCAAAGCAGATGCTGGTGTGGATTCAGTGTGTGTGTTTGAACCACGCGTGAGTGTGCAGAGTGCAGGAGGGGCTGAGAAATCCCTTTTTTAGAGGAACACTGATGTTCCCTCCATGAAAACAGCAGTGGGGGGGCTCAGCACTGTGTGCTGGGCTGGCATGAGGAGGAGGCTGATCTCTGGCTCCATTGTGTGCAGCTCGGGAGACTCGACGGCCCGGATCTGGAACCTGAACGAGAACAGCAACAGCGGCTCCACGCAGCTCGTGCTGCGGCACTGCATCCGAGAGGGCGGCCACGATGTCCCCAGCAATAAGGATGTGACTTCACTGGACTGGAATGTAAGCTAACCTCTGCTCAGCCTGCTTGCGACCGTCTGCATTGAGCTCTGAGGCAATTACAGCTGCTGCTCCCTGTCTTTGATAGCTGAGCTGACCAGAAGCTCTGTCCTAACCTACTGACCTCTTGTTTCAAATGCTCATAATAGGCTGAACTTGCCCCTGTAAGCTCTCATTTTCCATTTTCAGACTTTGTGATGTATTTATAGCTCTATTTTAGGAGCCCGGGCAAAAATAAGCTGAGCTAACTTTAATTAAACAAGCAGTCTAGATAGTAATGAAGCCTGATTAATAACATACATCTCATAGTTGTTTTATTTAGTGAAGGCACAGAAGCAGCAGCAGAGCTTTTTCTGAGGTGGGACTATCCAGGTGCTGAAAGCCCAGCTCCAACTGTACCCATCTCCCCAGGCAGCAGAGCCAAGTTCCTTTTTAGTGCTCATTCTGGCCAGTAACTCCAGAGCCACTGGCTGCACAGGAGATACCTTCAGTGAAGGGCTCCTCCTTTAGATTTACATTTATATATGTCATTTCCTGATGGCAGTTCCTGGGGGCTTTTTTCTCCTGAGAGGAACCCATCAATCCCACCTTTCTCAGGCTGTCCATCCTAGCACTGTGCTTCTGTGTTCAGACAAGGAGAAAGCAACTTCTTGATGGCAGGCAGCATTCAGGATGTGTCTCAGCTCACAAGTTGGACTTATTTTTCCTCTTCTCTTTCCCATTCCACTGGGGCAGGGGAATTGAGTGAGCTGGGTGGTGCTTAATTGCAGCTGGGGTTAAGCCATGAGCAGGTGTTAACACTGAGTGTAGGTAGCTTAGGTCCTTCTATCAAATACAGGTGCCTGAATTGCACTGCCCTGGGATTTAGGCAGGATTTAGGTGATCTCTTGGTGGGTTAGAGGCTCTTTATGTTTAAAAAACAGTATCTGTTTATGATCTGGAAGAATCCCGTTGAATATGTTACAGCTTGTTTTCTTTTTCTATTCCTTTGGCTGAAATGACTCTTTGATGGTGCAGCCCAGTATTTCACAGCATGTCTGAGGGGTTTCTTTCCTCTCTGCTGTCTGCAGTAATAACCTTCAGTTTAAATCACAGTCTCAGATTTCCCATCAATCACAACAGTTAGACCTTAAAAGAAAGAAAACAAAAGGAAAATGTTGGTGGCAACAAGTTTCCTGTGGTATTTATCCCCACAGAGTGATGGAACACTATTGGCTACAGGCTCCTATGATGGCTTTGCAAGAATATGGACAGAAGATGGTAAGTCAAACCACATTTCTTCTTCCTCAGCATTAAAGAGCAGTCAGCTGGAATTAACCTAACTAATTAACCTTTCCTTTATTGCAGGTAACCTTGCAAGCACCTTAGGTCAACATAAAGGTCCAATATTTGCCCTGAAGTGGAACAAAAAGGGGAATTATATTTTAAGTGCTGGTGTTGATAAAGTGAGTTTGAACAATACATTATTCTAACATGTAAATGTGCTGACTCGGTGAGCTTGGGCTGCTGAATTTCACAGGGTTGTTTCCTTCTCCTCCAGGCATCCTGGAGAAATTTACTTTTCTTGAATACATTCTAGTGCACATTGATTACATTTTTGAGGTTGCATAAATATGTATTATTTTCATGTAAAAGACTGTACTTAAAAATCCAACTCCACTTGCCCCCTGTGGAAAACTGCATCTTAAATGTGTCTCAGAGAAGGAAAGAACTGCTCCCAGTACTTAGGTTTGTAATTTAGCAACTATTTCCAGGAAGGAAGTGATCTTAAAGATACTGCACCTTTAACCTCATCTCCTTATTGAAACACTTCTGTTTGAATATAATAGATATGGCTTCCTATGCTAATATGCAACAAGAAAAGGTAGTTCTCAGCTCAAAATCAGGCACAACACAGTAGCTAGAGCTGAGTGCATATTAGAGATGATTATGGGCGTATCCCTGTATTTTCATGCACTTGTGAAAATGGAAACTTAGTTTTATTCTTTTTAATACTGACTTCCATTCAGATAGACTTGTCTCCCAGTGGTAATTCCATTCTTCTGGCAAAGTTATATTGCCAGTAACAGAAGTGATGCTTGAGATGATCCATTATCAACAAGATGAGGCATCCTTCATTTATTTTCTCAAAGCAAATACTCCTAATAAATTGACAATTAATTTAGAAGCTCCTGTTGAGCTCTCCAGGGCAGTTGCTGATGTGTGCTGTGCACATGGATTAAATTCATAGTAAGGAAATTACACTTTAGTCTGTCCCACCAGAGTTGCAAGAATTTATACTGCTACTGATAGATAAACATTTCACTTGGTGTTTTAATTGTTAGAAGGGCAGTGATCAGGGAGTTTTGGAATAGAATTCAACGTGGAAACAGCTTTGAAAAGGGGAGGAAGTTTCCTTTGAAGAAGATAAGTGTAACAGCTATAACAAAGTGTTAATTAAAATGGTGTAGTGCTGTCTCCTGGCATTATTTTAGTGGTTATATTACTTCCTCTGTAGGCAGATACTGCTTTATATTGTTATTCTGTAATATTTGAAAGTGATTTCTGTTTTTTCAGCACACAAGGTGCATAGACTGACAGCTCTGCAGTCAGTCAATCACTTTATCAGTCCATCCTTTAGAATTACTCCTCAGTGACAGTGCTTTTTGTGTGATTTCTCAGAGCTAAACAGTCACTTATCTTTTTTTTTTCTCCCCTTTCATTCGGATGCAGACAACAATAATTTGGGATGCTCACACAGGAGAAGCTAAGCAGCAGTTTCCTTTCCATTCAGGTAATTTCTGTATAACTCTGGTTGGTAAAATGAAATGTTAGCTAAATTAATTTTGTCAGTGTCATTCACCCTTTTGTAAAAACCTATCTGCCAAAGAGAAATCTGAACCAAGATTTTTGTGCTGCAGCTCTTTTGGGTGCCTTGGCTTGTGGGTTTATTCTTTTTTTCCAGAAAGGTGGGGTTCTGTGGGAATCAGCTTTGAAAGTCAGACTGGTGCTAGGAGGCAGTTTAAGCAAAGCCACATCTATTGAGCTGAATTCAGTATTTAACCATCTTGTCTAAGAGGCAGTCATTGGTGTAATCTTAAACTGAGCTGAGCCCAGGCTTGTCAGATGCTGACTGAAGCCATGATCCAAACTGGATATGTTGTCGCAGAGAAGAATTTTTAAGGGGCACAGTCAAACTGGAGTTTCAAACCAAAACATTCCAGATTCTGATGGTAGAAATACTCATCTTCCTGTGTGCTCACTGGAACTAATCCCTTTTTAAATCCATCAGGCTTTCACAAGGTGCTTACTGCTGTTTGAGAACACGTTTTATTACTGACTTGTACAGATTAATTTGTGCATGCTTTTCAACTCCATTTATGGCTGTTCTCACATTTCCACTGCTGTTATTAATATGCAGCAGCAATGGTTATTGAGCAGAAGACAAGAAGTATGTCCATGCTCACAGCAGATCCAGACTCTGCTTTGTTGTCACTCATCATCTCACTTATTAACGCAGCTGTCAGTTCAGAGCAGGCAGTGCTGACAGATTTTGTCACTGTGGCATTTATTTCTTTAGCATAACTGTTGATAAAAGCAAACTTTGCACTGCACAGTGATGTAGTTAATGAGACTCTTAAGCCTTCTGATCCCTAACTATTGATGTGAGTAGCTGTGGATTCAGAACTTGGTTGCCCTGTCAGAATCATGTTCACTGGCACACAGCTGTCCTAGTGTTGTGCATCAAGAGCATACCAGCAAGGTGAGAACTAACTACATCTTCCAATGCAATATCCCAGTGTCCATCTGCATTGTTTGGTTGCTTCTTTAATTCTTAGTACACTTGCTATTTGGCTGTAGACCATAAGAAACCATTGAAGTGGAGATGTGAGGTAATAAACACGATTGCAAATCTATTTTCCTGGAGTAGTGGCTATTAAGGAAGATGTTGATAGGCCAAAAGCATATGTCCCCAAAAAAACCTCCTCAGAATCAGCTGGAATCTTTGTCCTCACATAACTCCAAAGCTCCAGAGACTTCACCTTTCTTTGCATCACTGTTCACCAGAACAAACTGGCAGCAAATTGTTTTCCATGTCTGGAATCTGGAAGCCTTGTCTGCACAGGGATTAAAGGTGGCATTTTAACACTTAAAAGCCTAGGCAGGGCAGAGTAGAGTTCCTTTAACACAGCCTTGTGTGCTGGACTTCTTTGAAGTCTGGAGATAGCTGCCCTGGAGGAACATACAGTTTTTACTCTTGTCTGCTTTACAACAACTTAATTAGTCTACACCCATCTGGACAAAACTGTCATCTTAAAATACAGCAGGAAGACTCCTTTGGCTGGGTCCTGAAGGTCTCTATTTATTGATGTTCCCATGTAACTTCAAGGTTTGATGGTCAAGATGTGTTAGGGATGTGGATAAGTATCTTCTAGGGTCCCATTATTCTCTCCAAAGCTGGCATCAGAGGGCATTTGATCAAAATAAGTATTCACAAAACTTTTTTTTTTCAATGTGGAGAAAGAATGCAGTGTTGACATCTGCAGCTGTGGGCTGCTGTGTGTGCATGCAGGGGCAAGGTGGTACCAAAAGGGATTTGCATGACCCAGTTTCAGACATCTAAATGCTCTGAATCACCCCCTGCAGACCTAACTCTGTCCTCTTCTGAGCTGCTCACTCTGAATCACACCTACAGCTGCTCAGAGAAAGCTTCTATGAACTGATAATTATTGGAACACTTTAATTGTTGGGGTTTCTTTGAGCTGCATTTATTAGATGCCATTCTAATTGGCTTTATGCAATTGGCCAGGATCCTGGGGTGCTGGAGACACTTTGGCAGTTCAATTACTTGCATCAAGAACCACACTTGGTTGTTCTTTCCAGACCATTTTATGTAGTTGCTTACCCAGTAAACATATGATTAAATACACCAATAAATGAATCAACACTCTATGGTTCAAATTATCCTTCAGTGCAATTCCATCCCTTTAGGTGCCAATAGCTCTCAGAAAATTGCTTTTCATCTCATAAATACAATACTAGATATTAGCCCTGGAGTCACACTGCTATTAATGAAGATAGATTTTTGTTTGCTCTGAAACAGTAATACAGAGCTTGCAGCATAAAAAGACAAACAGGCAGTTAAACAAACAAAATCCTTTACTGTTTCCTGATCCACGTTCACTGGAAAACTCAGCAGCAACTTTCCTTCCTCACACAGCTTTCCTTTATATTTCTGCAACAGAAAAAAGTTCCTTCACTGTCACACAGATTTATTGAGCTTTTCATTAATATTCTAAAAGGTATTTGTCTGGGAAGCAATTTCAGCACAGAGGGCTACCTGATGATTTGGGAGGTGATGTGGATCAATCTCATTTTGCAGGTCATAATAATTTTAACAGGAAAAAAAAACATTTAAATATAATGGGCTTGGCACAACAGGTATCTTTTCACCTCTGTATTACAAAAGTATTTTTTCTGAACATATTTGTACAAGGCATTTCTTAGTTCCATTTTAACAGTCACCTGGTGCTGTAGTGTTCCCAGCTTTGCTTCCTCTGTGCTGGTCCCATTCTGACACTTGCTTCTCAGGGGAGTGTGCTGGGAATGAACATGTCTGTGTTTTAGCAAGTCTTATGTCATCCTCTGGAGGGCAGCTGAACTCTTTGCTGAGGGACAAACCAAGCAAGCAGCAGTTGTGAACACAAGCCTGCTGGATGTCAGATGTTTGCTGCTGCTGTGCTGGGAATGGGCTGGGCTTTTCTCTTGGGCTTTGGGTGCTAGCTGTGGACAAAGCTGCATGGCTTTGGCTCCAGTTAATGCCACTACAGCAACTTGTTTCACACCAGCTTGATCAGTGTAGCTGTTGGAAATCAATCCCCAAGCACAATTATCTGTTTTAATTTAATAATCTGGGATTATTAATCCAGGCATCTGCAGGGAATGAGCAGTTTGTGTTGGTGCTTAACATACAGCTAGTGCAAAAGAACAAAGCCACCTGCTTCTTCTCCCTCCCACGTGTTGTTTCTGGCATTCACACGAGCATTTTACAAGCCCATTTGAAATTATCCACTTTTTTTTTTCTTCCTGGACTAGTTTTGTTCCAGGTTATTCACAGAGCTGGTTTGCAGAGGAACGCATGGTGGAGATGGCCCAAGGGAGCTGTGCAGCTGGGGGTGGGGAGGGTGGAGGTAGATGGTTTAAACCCAAAGATTCTAGTAAATAGATACCATGCAAAGCATCCAATTAACCACTGCAAGGGAAAAAAATCATTAGTGCCCCTTGACTGTGCCTTTGATCCCTATAACTGGTGGTAGGTGACAGATCAAGAGCTGGCTTTTAATCCTTTTGCTCCAGACAGGCAGCAGGAGGAAAATTACTTGGGATAGCTGTTCCTTTGCTGTGTTTGCTGATGTCCCCTCCCCTGTTTGTGCTTCCCAGCTCCTGCTCTGGATGTGGACTGGCAGAACAACACTACCTTTGCCTCCTGCAGCACTGACATGTGCATCCATGTCTGCAGGCTCGGCTGCGACCGGCCCGTCAAGACCTTCCAAGGACACACAGTGAGTTGGACAAACAAAGCCCTGGGGATGAATTCCCAGCACCATGGCATGAGGAGGGCAGATGAGGGCTTTCCAGGCAGCACCACAGGGGTTACATCCCACTGCTACCCTAAAACCCTTTTTCCTTGGGGCTCAGTGCCTGTGAGAAGGGGTGAACTGGATGAGAGGCAGCCCTGCAGCTTAAAGGCTATTTAGATGTGGCAGGAACTGCAGGCTAAGGACACATTCATCAGGAGTGGTTTTCACTGTTTTAATTTCCTTTAGTCAATGAGAATGATAAATCAGGAAAGACAGATTTATCTCCAGCCACTGTTCAGTTTCAGAATGGATTTAATCTACTAAGATCTATTTAACACTGATTTCCCCCCTTTTCCTGGTGGTATCTAGTGAGCACCAAAGGGAGTTTTCCCAGCTTTCACTCGTGAGAATCCTGCTGTCACACACTCACCTGTCACTCAGATATTCACTCCCAGAACTGGTCCCCACTGAGGAAAAACTGCATTTGGAGACCTTTACCTAGTCTGTGATTAAACTGCTCTTTCCTGGCAGGTTGTGCATTCCCAGCAACAGAGTGGTGCTGTTTGCAGCTGTGTGAAATGCACCACTTTGTACATGCTAAACAATTTTTTACTTCAAATATCTGTGCAGCTCCTTCTCATTATGACTGAAACATGTAAAATGGTGAAAGCAAAATACTAATATTTTCCAGTATTACCTTTGGTGAAACCCTGAGCCAGTTTACCTTAAAAATACACAATATTTCTCCCTTTTTAGGAATTATTTTTTCCTCCAGATGTACAACCCTCAACAAGAGCACAGCAAACGTATTGATTGTGAAGGGGGTAGTTAATTACAAAGTGCTAGCAAGATTGATAGAGGAAGGATTGCAAGCTGTTCAATATTCCATTCTGGATTCCATTTACTCCCCTTCAGAGAGATCAGCTTTGTTGTAGAGCTGCAATAATGAACATTTTAATCTCCACAAAACTTTGCACCCTACCAGCATTTTCCACTGGAAATTTGTATTTGAGTTCTACAGAATAATAACTGCGGAAATATTTTCTCTTAAAAATAAGTTTATTCTGCACCAGCAACCTGTCTGTATGAGGGTTTATTTTGATTTTAGCCTGTAAAGAAAGGCTGTGAGAGTCAGGCCATCTATCAGCAGACTGACTGGCTGTAACTGGTGCCAAACACCATGACAGCATGGGTAAATGGCACCCAAAGAGCAGCTAGGGGAGCAAGCTCTGCTTTGTTCAGCCCCGAGGCCACCCGGGCTGGGCTTTGAGGTGGAATCCGTTGCTCGCATGAGCCTCGAGTGCCCTCTGCCGGGTGCTGCGGTGCCCGGGGGGTGAAGACTAAAACCCCTCTGTGTTTCAGAACGAGGTGAACGCCATCAAGTGGGACCCGTCTGGCATGCTGCTAGCATCCTGCTCCGATGACATGACATTAAAGGTAATGTGGTTCCATTCCAGACAAAGTTACCTCTCCTCTTCTTAAACATCTGCTCCAGAATGATGGTTCTGTCTCTCCAAACTCCTCATGGACAACAGTATCTTGTTGTCCCTTGTTTCTTAAAGCCAGGCTGAACACAGAGCAGCAGCCCCTGGGCAAACTGAGAGCTCCTGTCCAATCCCAGAGTGTCAGGGGTTGAAGGGACCTAGAAGATCATCCAGTCCTGAATTCCTACTGCAAGGGCAGTAATATATAGGAATATTCCTGCAGGAATACTTTTCACTACAGAGCTTTTCCAGCCCAGACTGCTCATGTTCTCCTGTTCCCAGACACAGTGAGTGACACCAGAGCCCTCCCACTGGCCTGCTGGTGTAAACTGGTCCCTTCAGCAAAGCAAACACCCCAGGCAGTAGTTGGTCAAGCATGCTGACCCAATGACAGCACAGGTTTTGGTGCCTGTGTGTTGAAAACCACCGTGGCTTAGTGCTGTTGGTACAGTTCCAATTTCTGGCCACTGAATTTGGCACAAGAAATTTTTTTTTTTATATCCCTGGCCTTGCCTGTTTTTAATCCTCTGCAAACCCTCTTCAGGCAGTTCTTCCTTCTTTAGAAACCAGTCTTCTCTGGCTTCATCTTCTGATATTTCAGTGTAAGAGCACATCATTTCCTTCACAGTGAACACTTACCATCATTGAGTGAAAGCACTGCTACTTTTTTGCTGTTTTTTTATGAAGCTGGCTGACTAAATGTGAGTTATTTTCCCTGCTGCGAATTAGCTTAATCTTATTTTCTCAGTTAAGAAAAAAAAGTGTACTAAATTGCCTGTCATCTCTGTTGAGTGAATTCTTTATCTCACACTGAATTATTTGGTCATGTAACAACTGCATAAGCAGCTGTTGGTCTTCTACTGTCTATGCTGTTAAAAAACATGAGGGAATGGGAGTTCAGGAGGAAAAATAAGATTTCATTAGCATCAGAGAAAATTACCAGGTTTTCAGCAATTACTGAAACTTAGTTTTCTTCAGAACAACTGCTGTTGCAATGTGGGACTTCACCAGCAAGTGAGACTTGATAAACTCTGAATAGAGTAACCTACTCTTCACAGAGTGTCAGGGGTTGGAAGGGACCTGGAAGATCATCTAGTCCAACCCCCCTTCTGGATGAATTTACAGGCTATGAACAGTTTGACAGCTATTTAGTTTTTTTATCTATTTATTAAATACTATTAATTACATTTTTCTGTATGCATATGTGTTGAGATCTCAAATAAGAGTAGTGTAGAAATAATGGAGCTGAGAATCAGTCAGTCATGTTCCCATCTTTCCCTTTTTGACTCAGATTTGGAGCATGAAGCAAGATACCTGTGTACATGACCTTCAGGCTCACAGCAAAGAGATTTATACTATCAAATGGAGTCCTACAGGACCAGGCACCAGCAACCCAAACTCCAACATCATGTTAGCAAGGTAAAAACCATACCTCTTTCTGTTGCCTGACAAGAACAAAAGAAAAGTCTGGAGAATCTTTACAATTCCCCTTGATAACCTGTTCAGAATTCTGCTTTGAGTTAGGAAAGATGTTGACTCATGGAATTCCAGTTGTACCATGGGATTATCAGGTCAGTTCATGTGTTTGCAGTGTGGGGAGGGGATGTACTGAAGCTGCTTTATTTCTTTTACTCCTTCTTAGTTAGAGAGTGGACAGAGCAGAACTCCACTTTCTTGTGGTTGTTCTTTTAATGCTATTTTCAATCCCAGCTATGTCCTTTTCTTTTCTCTAAACCCCCGAGCTTGTCATTGAGATGGGGTGCAGCAAAAACCAGCACTGAAACCAAGTGAGAAGCACCACAGTTCTGGAGAATCACAGAATATTAATTAGTTAAATAATGCAAACCATTAGGAGTAAAATCTCTCTGAAAAACATGTATCCTATTAATATATAATTGATCTCCTGAATAAGAGGGTGGAGGGAGCTTGGGTCTCTTGGGGCTCGTGGTCTGGTCCTACTTAGTGACCTAGATCAACTCAAAAGGTCCGTTTAAGAACTAGCTGTAGATGAGTTCTTGTCATGAACATCAAGGGATAATAGTGCCTGGTAGCTTTGCTGTTTGAAATACTATTTTTAGTGACATACTTGTGAATACTTCTCTGCAAACACGTGCAGTGTGAAGGTGCAGCTGGCCTAAGAGGCAGCCTGTGTGAATGCTTCTTGCAGTGCTTCGTTTGACTCCACGGTGCGGCTGTGGGACGTCGACAGAGGGGTCTGCATCCACACGCTAACGAAACACCAAGAGCCTGTCTACAGCGTAGCTTTTAGTCCTGATGGGAAGTACCTAGCCAGTGGCTCCTTTGACAAATGTGTCCATATATGGAATACTCAGGTATTGGTTTGCTTCAAATGACACGTTATTAGCAAATTAAATGAAAAATGTATGGGCTTGGGTGGCCTATGGACTGCCAGCAGGGTGAGTGAAGCAAAGGTGTGACTGTTGCTTAGAAAGGAGGGGTGCTCTTATTTCATAACAAGCTGAGGTCAGGTTGCTCCTGGCTTACACATTGAGATAGAATCATGGAATGGCCAGGGCTGGAAGGAGCCTCCAAAGGGCATCTAGTCACTGCAGGGACACCCTCAACTAGCCCAGGCTGCTCAGAGCCTTGGCCAACCTCCCCTGCAATAGCTCCAGGGATGGGGCCTCAACCACCTCCCTGGGGAGCCTGTGCCACTGAGCCACCACCCTCAAGAGCAAGTTGAATCATCAGTTCCCTAACTCCAGGCAGGTCAGGGAGGTGCTACCACAATGCACCAGAGCCAAGGGGAAGTTCTGTATCAAAACCCCATTGTGTGATTGTAAAAGGCTGCACGCTGCTTTGCTTTGCAGAGTGGGACTCTAGTACATAGCTACCGAGGCACCGGGGGCATCTTTGAAGTCTGCTGGAATGCCAGAGGAGACAAAGTGGGAGCAAGTGCATCAGACGGATCGGTAAGGGGCTCTCCACCCTGGCAACACTGAGTGCACCCGGTTCTTCTCCCCAGAAACCATATGTGGGCAGAGCTGAAGGTGGAGGCACCTCAAGGCATCAATGATAGCGTTGTGTAGCATATTGAAAACACTTCTGCTTGGCAGGGTTTTGAGTGCTGGGAGGTGGTGTTCCTGTTGGAAATGAAGGTGCTTGTGGGACAGGGGAACACTGCTGGAGGTGACTTTTGAACACATGTGTGACAAGAACAGCAGCAGTGTTGTTTCTGGCATTATTCATCTGGCAGGTTTTAAAGGTCAGATCACAGAATCAGAGAATGGAATCCTAGAATGGTTAGGGCTGGAAGGGACCTCCAAAGGGCATCTAGTGCAGCCCCCTGCAGGGAGCAGGGACACCCTCAACTAGCCCAGGCTAGTGTTAGTTTGCAAGCCAGTGAAAGCCCAGCTGAGTGTTAAATATTTTCACTTGGCTTTTCTGCCATGGGTTGCTTCCCTTCCTCATGGGTGTGTAAACAGCTACTAGAGATTTGGAGCTGGGGGTGTAACACAGAGGGGGCTGGATGTGGGTGGGACTTCCACCTCACTCCAGAAGCAGATTGTTAATGCCCAGTCTTTTCTCCCCAGGTTTGTGTTCTAGATCTGCGGAAGTAAAAGCGAAATGTTTTAGAAGAGATTTCAAATGGACCAGCAGTGAATGTGTGGGGAGAAGCACTCTTCAAAAACTATTCTGAACAGCTCCAGAACTGTATGAACTTGAACAAAGTTAGAGTGTACTGTGAAACCAACTCTCCCTGGCCACAGGTGTCTAGTATTTTGTTCGTAACCTTCATCGAGGAGTTAAAAACACAGTCACTTCAGAGGGGGAGGGAATGGTTTCAACCTGGAACATTCAGCCTTGGAAGCATGAAGCCACCATCTAGGCATTGCACTGTTTGGTTTGCAGCTGAGAACTTGCTCTGATGGCTGGGGAAAAAAAAAAAAAAAAAAAAAAAAAAAAAAAAAAGCTGTGCCAAAAAAATTAATTAAAAAAGAAAAAAAAAAGGAAAAAGAAAAATGCTGTGATATACCAAAAGGGAAAAAAAAATCCTCCTCCATGCGGTGTCGTAGGTTCTCCTTCCAATTTGGACACTACAGTTGCTCTCCCAAAGGACGTTCAAAGACCAGTTTGTACTGATGAAATGCTCAACTTTGTAATCACAACACTTTCTATTTTCTAGACTACTTTTTTTGTTCAGTGGTTTTTTCTATCAGCTGGAATATTGCAGCCTGGAGGATCCCAGGCTTAGGATGAAACTTTTGGTTTTCCTTTTTATTTCTCCCTTCCACTCCCAACTTCTCCTTCCTGGTTTTGTCTCCTCTTTCTTCTTGCCCTGTTTTGTTTTTTTTTTCCCTGTATGCCCATAGTAGATGCAGCCAGGTGGACATGACAATGAAAATTTTTGACAGACTGCTTCTCCTCTCTCCCTTTCCCTTTCTTTCTCTCTGTTTAAAAGAAAAACAAATCCTCCATGCTTCAGATCTTAGCGTCTCAAGGGCACTTTCAGCAAATTGTGTAATAAGTGCTTTATATAAGAATGCAGTGCTGGGGAAGATTTTTACTGGAGAAAGATGACTTTTAACAGAAAGAACCCAGTGTATTTTTGGAAAAAAAATATTTTTTATGTTAAACAGTTTTAAAAGCCTAAAACGGCCACCAAATGTAGACCAGTTGTGTAATTCAAGTGAAGAGAATGACACAGAGTCCAAGGAACATGAAAGGTGCAGTATCCTTTTTTGTCCTCCTTTCTCAGAGTGCTGTAAGGAACAATGCCATGGGATACAGCAAATGCCAGTCGTTTACTAAGGGTCCTCTTCCAGCAGCCAGCCATTTCTAGTCTCATTTCATTTTTGTGGCTGTGTGATGATGTACACTTATTAAAAGGGATTAATAAGTTGGAGACTCTAAATACAGCATTCCTTTCCTTGAGTCCATATGTCCCTGGAGCCTCAGTAACCAGGGGAAACACATGTCTTTTTTCCTGTAGAGGTCAAGTTGCATGGAGAACATAGGGCTTGGTGAGCACTGCTACCCTCCACTCTGCATCCCATTCATCTCCTGTTCCAGTAAGGCAATGGGGATTCTCCCACTGCCTTAATGAGGCCAGTTGAACCAAGATCCAGTGACTGCATCATCACTGCTGAAGAACAGACTCCTGCCAAGCTCTTGTGCTCAGCACACAACTAGAAACAGCTCTTCCATTTGTCTGGAGTGCTACAGGGAAGCTCTGGGTCTGCTCTTGGAGGTTCACTGTCTGCCCAGACAGGCCTGACCTGGAGGGTGTCACTTGAACTCTCCATTAGGCAAGGCTGTGATAAAGGATCTGTGAACTGTGGCAGATTAAATGATTGGGAGGACAGTGAAGACTTCCAAGACACCACCTTTCCACCTGGGACAAGATTTCCTCACAGCAAGCCTGACACCTACAGGGATGCTGACCAAAGACTAAGAGCAAACACTGGATGCCAAGAGGGATGCACAGGCCGAGTTTACTGGAACTCTACAAACTGCAAAACAGCCTTGGAGTGGTCCTGGTCCTGGTCCTTGCTCAGCCAAATCCTCAGAACTGGCTGAATCCAACAGGTGTCCTCTCCAGGCTAAGCTAGGATCTGTGGGAAAGAGGAAAACTGACAAGCAGAGAACCCCCTCAACATCAACAACCTTCTCAGCCAAGGTCACAGGAGCTGTTCCCTTGGATCTGAGCACAGCTGCTGAAATGGTGATTTGATCTGAGCAGAACCCCAACCACAGCCCTAGAGCTTCTCTGGTGGTTTAAGGCCTGCCAAGAATCATGGCAGTGAGGAATCCCTAAGGTGTTTTTGCTTGACATCAGTACAGCATCTTAGTCCTTCCAGTGGAGCTGTGCACTGCCACCTTCACATGTGGACCTGAGAAGATGCACATTTGAGGAGGGAAAAAAAGGAGGAAAAAACAAACTTCTTAAAAGGGTTACTCAGTCCTGAGGTGAGAACAGCTCTGTGGGATTTGGGTTATTAATGACAGTGCTGTTTGAAATTTATCTCAGAGTTGGAAGTTATCTGGATTGTTTTTAGTGTTAAATGCTTTTATATGTTGGCTTTAGCTTTCTGCTTCATGCAGAGCATGGGCTGTAGGTGGTCATGTGGCAGTTTGCACTGTTCTGTAATAACCACATTGCCTACTAATTTAAATTCACTACCAAAAAAAGTACTGGTTCAAAGAGAGGATGCAATTGGAATGCAAAGGTTTAGTTTGGTTTGGTAAGGCATGGCTGGGTCAATGATTAGCTAGTCACTGTGTGCACACAGTTCACTTCCCAGGCTGCTCTGGGGTGGCCTTTCTGAGAAGAAGACCCAGAGGCTGCAGTGTTCAGGCCCTGAGAGCAGTGTGGGTGGGCCCTGGCCTTGCCTCTGCCCGTGGGTGACCCCTGAAGGATCTGAAGGGAAGAGGTTGCTCAAGCCCAGCTCAGTGGTGCTGCTCTGCCTGGCTCCATGACCTCTGTTCCTTGCTTGTTCCTGGGGCAGCTACTGTAGATCACAAGTCTGCAGGACCCAAAGTCTGAAGGACCTGCTGCCTTCTCCTTTTTCACATTGCCAGGACACCACCTTTCCTCTGCCCCCTGCATGGAGGTGAGAAGCCAAGAGAAATTACATTTGAAATTCAATTGTTTTGCAAAGTGACTGGTTCAGAGAGCTTTCCATACAGACCATTGGATTTGAAAGCAGGATGTGCAAGAAGTGAAGAAAATTCACCTTTCTTTCCCTTCCCAAGACCCTGAAGACTGGAAAATCCTCAGAGATGCTGCAGGAGAAAGTTTGCAGCTACACCAAGGGCAGCTGAATTAAGGAAAGCGGCAGAAGCAGTTGCAAAGGTTAATCCTAGCCTAAGGAGCTGGCTTTGTTAGGAGCTGGGCAGCAGGGAGAGGCTTTTCCAGGCTCTATTCCAAGGTGGCCACCTAAGCCTAGAGCTGCCCTAGTGGGAGCTCTGTCTCCCCTCCCCCACCAGGGCAGCCTCACCCCCAGCTCATGGTGCCTTTCTGCAGCTTCCCTGCAACCAGCCAGGGACCCACTGGTATCACACAGCTGCTCTTGGCTCTTTTGTTCCAGGAATTGAGAAAGCTAAGTGGCATTGTGACCATGGAGAGACTTACTAGGTTTTCACCATCACTGGCTGTCTGGAACTGGCCTGAAGTGGAAAAAAAACCCAACCAGTTGCTGAGAAATCAGCTCAGTGAGTGAGAAGGATACTGAATCTTTGATGTGGAAAACACTGGTTCCCTTATGGGGCACTAAAGGGCCTGACTTACAGGGTTATACACACATTAACCCCATGCTACATCTTAGAAATTTCCTTTTAATTTGTTTCTAAGAAAAAAAGAGAAAAAGAAAAAAAAAAGAAAAAAAATAGCTAATTTTAGAGCCAAGTGAAGTGCACTTTGTCAAATGTAAGGGTCTGCTTTGTTTTTGGGTTTCTTTTTCTTTTTCCCTTTTTAATTTTTTCCTCTTTATTTTTTTTTTTCCTCCTTTTGCCTTTTTAAAAGATGTGGTTCTTTGTCAATTGCAGAAATGTTCTTTCAGCCACTCACTGAAATTCTGAATTCTGGCTTCTGCAGTTTTTATTGTCTGTGTCAGACTTGCAGCCAGACTTGGTTCTCATTTCAGCATTTCCCAGGTTCTGTTGAAACAACATCAGCCCTTATTTTGTTTCTCCCCCACCCACACTTTCTTCAAATTCACCTTGTGTATTGTAGCTCATTTGTTTTAAGGAGAGAATCAA
>VYZU01064761.1:0-44700 GCA_013401355.1 Ceyx cyanopectus | reverse complement strand
CTGAGGAGCTAGTTTATCAGCATGCAACTGAAGTTGCAGGTGTCATTGTACATGAAAAGATGGTATCTGCATATGGGAACTCAAAGGCTTTCTATATAGGAATATTTTTAATGTTAACTCCTTATTTAAGAATACTTTCTGCAAACCCTTTTTTTTTTCTACCCTCTGTATCCATAAGCCATATTTCACAGAAAGTTCAATCCACTTCCTAGAAAACTGTCCAGCAAAGCAGCTTCCATTTCACTCTAGACACTACAGCTATGGTACCATGATAAACCATCTTTCCTGTATTACATTTCCCTAGGAATTTCTTCCTCACAGCCTGCCATGAATGCCACTGTGTGAAAGAGAGCAGCAAGCTGTGAATGGGTATTTAATCCCTTATTTCTAGGAGTAGGATGCAAAGTTGGCTAGATTTCCAGAATGGGTGCTGGCTCAATTAAGTTTTTCCAGTGTTCTGTAGCAATCCCATTGACTACATAATCTGCTACACAGACACTGTGAGTGTGGTGTGTGAATGCAAAATGTATACCTGTTACAGCTTCTCTTTTTTTAACCTGACAATAGTGGAGTGTGATGTGGAAAATCCCAGATTTGCTGGGATTTAAGGAAAGACAAAACTTCTCTCAACCACCTACCTGCCTTCAGCAGCCTCCACAAGAAGGGGAGCTGCTTTGTTTAACACCAGCCATCCTTCATCTGAGAATTTTCTTTGATCAAGACATACAATTACTATATATGGCATTCATAAAAACAATGCCATGTTCAGCAATATGTAGCAATAAATGTTGAAAGGAGTTTTCTGTGATGGAGTTTGACAACTTTGTCCAAAAAAAAACCAAAACAAACCCCATCACATTCCTTTAAACTGCAAATAGTCTTTAACGGAAGCAGATTTAAATACAAACTAAAGTTTCCTCACACTGTGCTGTAAATCACAAGGGAAATATAATTCATCTGCAGCAGTTTTCAACAAGAAAACTTGGCAGTCTTTCAGCAAGTTTCATAATTGCTCTATTTTAAACTTCAGCTTGAAAATGCTCAAGATAGCTTTTAGTTTTATTGAAAGGTTAATTTCACACCTACAGAAAAATATCAGCTTTCTATTAGATCTAACAGAGTGTTAAATGTGAAAATTACAGTCCTGTCACATAAATGTGCAAAGTTTGTTGCATCTTTAACCCATCCTGCTTCCCCCCCCCCCCTTTCCCATCAGAACTGAGGCACAATAGGTGAGGCCACCACTTCCCCGGTTACATCATGACACCCATTGATTGTCCTCACATATAATTCCTGGGCCAGAGGCACAAGATGACACCAACAACAGAAATTCAGGTGCTAGCTCTATAGGATGGTGGCTGTAGCAGCCTACGCTTGAAAAATCCAATGTGGAGGGCAAATAGGGACATGTCCCTGGGATAAGCATGAAACAAAAATATAATTATTCACAGATTTATGCCAAGGTGTCTCAGAAGTCATCATTGCACCTCTGAGCTCACCTTATTGTTAGAACAGTGCAAGCATAAGGTAGGCAAAGAAGAAATTTGCCCATGTCCCTTCCCATAAGCTGACTTTCCTATTGGGGCAAGATAAGTTTTTTGAGACAAACCTGCTCCTGCAGTCCCTCTCCCATGACCAGGCAACTGCATCTCCTCTCCCATTGGAGGGGTCAAATTAGGGCACAGAATTAAGAAAAAAAAAATAAAAAAATGTCAGGTGATCTGTGTACTAGATGCAACATCTCATCCCACCAAGGTGCACTGAGTCCATCAGACATTCAGGGAGGGTGAAAGTCCCACTGGAACCACTCCTGAATAGCCAGAGGACCCCTAAGAGGGCATTGCTAAGAATCTAGGGCTAAATATCTTGCTGTAATTATTGTGTAACTACATCTCTCAAGTTTACAGCCCATGGCCTAAACCATGGTTAGGAAAGTCCCTGCAAACACAATGCTTTCCCAGTCTGTGTTTTGCAACATCTTCCCCCAAAACAGTGCTTCTCCCCTGTTTCTCAGCTGAGTGCATCCCAGCAATTAAATACAGTTAGCACTTGTAGCAGTAGTTTTAGTTACCTTTGATGGCTACAGATGCTTCATGGCTCCAGAAAACATTATTTCTCTAAGCAACAAGTGTGTGTGAGTGTGCATGCTGCCAGAGGGGGTGGAGGGAGGCACATACAGAGGAGCAACTTTGTGCAGCCATATGTGCCAGGAATGCCATTAGGAAAAAACATAGCTTTTGCCTCCAAGAATACTATGATTCAGTCAGTACTTTCTGGGGGAAAACAAACAAACAAAAACAAAACAAAACAAACAAACAAACAAACAAACAAACAAAAAAAGAAAAAGAAGTCACACTGCATTTCATTTGGGTATTTTATGTTCAGTTTCACCATAAACTATTTGTTGAGGGAAGGGGGAAAGGGAGTTGGGGGGGTCAAATTAATCCCAATGAATCCTGACACTGTGACTGTGCAAGGCATATTTACCATGGTAAGGTGGGTCACCCTGTCATTGCCAGGGGCTCCTGCCTGAGGAATGTGCTGCTGGGGCAGAGAGATCATATCCGGGGCTCAGGGGTTGTGCAGAGCTACCATCTCCTGCCATCCAACCCGACAAGGTGCAGCCCACGCTGGGATAACAGCACACGTGGGCTACTGTGTCCCAGGTTCCCCAGGGAACAACTTAATCACTACTTGCAGACAAAGGACTAATGAAACAGAAGAAACAGGTTATTGATTGCAAGTTACACGCCCTACTGTGTGCTTCTTCATGCCAGTGCAAAGCAAGGCAGTGCAGCACAGCACAGATGAGGGCCTCAAAGCACATTCTCCTCCAAAGCACATTTTCCATATCCCTCTGGAAGCACTCTTAAATCTGTGGCAGGTTTGCTAATCAGTGGCAATGTCTGTTGCAAGCACAAGATCCACAACCCCAAAGAAATAACTGGAAGTATCTCATGCTCCAGAACTCTGGCCTTAAAGCCAGTCAAATGCTTCTCCCTGCAGTGGCAAAACAGACCTTGGCATGGCAGAGACGGCCAGGCCTGTAAATAGCTTAGTTTGCAATCCTCACTGGGCAGAGGGATTTGAAAAACAGCTTAGAGAAGCAGTCTTCACAGGTGTGAAGGCTGGGAGCATCCTGTGCTGAAGCAGAGCATCCTAAACTGTGCTCCAGGCGAGGTGGCATCTTGCCTTTCTAAGGTTCGCATGTCTGGGAAGCGAGGCACAGCTCTGATAAGGAACTGTCAGAGAAGGTATCAGTAAAACAACTGTTTTTTCTTTAGCTACTTGTATTCTTTTTAAAAAGGGTTTCTAGTTCCCCCCCACAATTATGAAAATATTTAACTTGGGTGTCTTGGATTCTCTTGTCTAGAAACATCAGGAAAAATGTGACTTAAGAAGTTGCTATCTTCTTAAAAAAATAAGCTTCCTTTTAACATTTGCAAGTTATCAGCATTGCAAGGGTGAGCCATCGTGCAGGAGGTGAATGGGTTATTGCTGAACAAAGACTTGTGCAATTTGGCTGAGTTAGTGAAAAGCTGGGGGGGGGGGGGGGGGGGGGAGAGAGGTTCAATAGTCGGTGAGAGCACCTCCAGTCATCTCTCTGAATGGCCCAGGTGAGCACCATTCCTCATCCGATAGGCGGATAATGTTATACTACTCTCTGGCATTCAGTCTCTGGCCTTTAGATTTGCTGCTCTTCTGATCTTCCCCATGTAAATCATCACACTTCTCCTTTTTATGATATTCTAATTAAGAAAGCTGTGATAACAGTAACTAATTATGTCCATAACACATTTTGAAGCGCTCTCTCTGCCTGTCAACACTCAGAATGGGAGTCTAAACTTTGGCAAGGGTCCCAGAGCCAAAAAAGGGTCTAGAGCAAGATGTCACTAACCTCCTGTCATTAATCTTAGATAAAGAAGTGCCTATGAATAACCAGCAATTCATTTGCTATCAGTCTCCAGGATCCTTTTACAGCTTTTCTGATACAGCTCAGTTACACTTTTATAACCATTTGCTTTCAAATATATGGTCATTGTCATTTTAGTATCCCATTTTCCTAAATAAATTAAACCTGTTTGGAAGGCTTGGATGCAGTACAAGCAGTATTTTATCTTTTAGGAGATAACCGAACATTAAAAAAAAAAAAAAAAAAAAAAATCAGATCCGTGCAACTGAAAAGCTTCTCCAAATGTACACAAAATGGTCATGTTTTGAAACCTCACTGTTTCAGCTGCAACATCTTTCCCGCTGTTCAGTGAGGCAATGTGTGCACCAGAGAAAGCTCAGTCTGGGGAACCCTTCTGGATGGGGTCAGAAGGAAGAGCCTCCCAGGGCTCCAGAAGTCAAACACAGGAATTTCCAAGGTTGAGGGAATAGAAAGTCCATGTTAGCACCATGAGACAATCCAAGGTCTGCAGCCTGTTTGACAGTTTGAGAAAAGCACACACACAGATAAATTTCAGAAGTTCCAGCAATTAACAGAGGCTCTCACATCTGCTTTGTGGGGACATCTCCAGACAGGTGGTGACCAATACACCTGATGAGAGGCATCTTGAGCTACTGTCATTACCAAGAAGCCTCCTTCATCCTCCATGTCTTCCTCTACCAGCAATACACCCATCCTGGAGCTGTAACTCCATCCTTCTACTGCCCCAGTTCTAACTGGGACATTTGCTACCTGTTTCCCACTTCCTCCCCTACAATAAAGCACTGCTTCCAGCTGGAGCCCTCCATAGTGAATCTTTGCATTTACAATGATGGATAACAGGAGCAAACAGAGGGGTTCAAGTCCCTCTAGAGCATCTTTGGCCAGTATGTTAATACCATTTTCCCCTGTTTAATTCTTGAGAAAAATTATCTCACTGGATTTCATATTGCAAAAAGAGATGCAAACAGTTTGAATGCCACAGCCCTGGGCTGTACCTGCAACATCAAAAGAAACCCATCATCTTGACAAGTAACGGGTGAAATCTGCAAGTGTCTGGTGCTCTATGTGGCAGGGAGTGGCTCTCTAGGGAGTTTTAATATTTTAGCCATGTCAGGCCCACGAGCTGCAGCTTTTTTCCAGTGAGTAAATTGATTATGTAGATTCCTGTGATCTACAGAATATGCGATATGCACAAAAGGTGGCATAAATATATATTACAGTGCCAACAACTTGTTCTATTTCAGCACCTGACAGCTTACAACTGATACTGAACAGTGATGAGCAGCTACTTTGCAAGCCCTCGCTGTAAAAGACAATTGTATCTGACAGTGGCACTGGTGGGACAAACCTCCAGTTTTCACCTAAACTGTTGTGATGTAGACTTGAGTAGCTCTGCAATGCGGTTTCAGATAGTATCTGGCAATGTGCTCAGTACTCTCCTGAGCTCGCTGCAATTAAATAGGAGTTATTGGTCATTTCTTTTGGATAGACTTATAGCATTTCTAACACAGTCTAGTCCTACCTGCCATTTGGAAAGCAAAGTGTGTTAAAAGGACTAGATAATGAGCCTATTAGCGGTGCTAATTTCACTTACATTATCAGAGTTAAAAACCACACAGCTATTGCCAAGCCCACAGTTGCAGTTCAGTGTGTGAATCAGACCACAGCAAAGCGCAGCAGCTGGTTTGGTCAGGGCAGCCCAGCCAGGCGATGTAAGCACTCCCCACCTCTTTCATAACACAGTTTCAGCAGAAATTAAGCCCTGTCCTTCTGTGACATGTGATCCACCACAAAAAGCTGCACATTCAGACCCTAAAGGGTGTCACAGCTAAAGCACCAGCGCTGTTATGGTGAACGCCATTCTGTGTTGGCACACTGCAACCTCTATCCACGGGCTCTAATGTTTGGACATAAAGCAAAGACAACACTGGGATGGAGACGGACCAAGAGAAACTTGCAAAGCAGAAATGAAAAAACATTAGCTCACTCCAAAAATGAGTAGTTATTTCCTTTTGATGCTACTTTGCACACATGATCAGCTGTCATGGGAGCTTTTATATTTTGTTTATGACATTGCAAAGTGGAAATAAAATGTTGCCATGTGAGAACAGCAGCCCCTTGCTCCCACTGTGACTGCAAATAAAGCAAGTTACACCTTTGCTTGAGAAGGTGCTTGGGCATCCCCAGGGAAGATTTGAAGGCCAAACCGTGACTGTGCTCTCAGTGGAAAGTTTTCTACACGGGGACAGCAGGCTACAAAGTTTGATCATTTTTTACATGACACATCTTGATGGGTTTTGCCTTCTGATCCCAAGCAATGAGAACAGGAATGACAGGGGCAGTCTCTCACAGGGCAATTTTGCACTAAAAGGTGGGTATTTCCTACAATAACATTGGCAAGGGAGGAGTGGTCTGGGAGGAATAGAAAAAGTGAAGACAAAATGAAAAGAAAATCCTAAATGTCAACATAAATGTATTTAATGGTTAAAGGAAGCTAAAGGATAATGTTGTTTTTCCCCTGGAAAAAAAAACAACCAACCAACCAACACCCACAAAACAAAACCAAACAAAAACAAACCCCATAAAATAACACACACACACACTAACCCAAAAAAAACCCCAACAACAAAAAAACAAACCACACACCAAAACACACACAAAAAACCCCCAGCTAAACAACAAACCAACAAAACCAACAAAACAGATGTCAGAACATTTTCACTTCACAGCCAGAAACCATCATCTTACTTTTAGTACTCTACTTTTTCTGAGGAACCAGAAGTTTTCAGAATGAAACAACTCTGGGAAGTATTACTTAGGGGAAAAGCACAATTTTTGCTGAGAAGTAATTTCTGAGAGTTTTAACCGTACAATGGGATGCAACACAGCATCTGCTCCTTTGGCAAACTATTGCCTCACATTTGTTTTGGGACATTAACAGCTTTATTCATTATTAAGGATTATTCATATGCCAAGGAAAGATTGACATTTCTGAGAGATGCTCACAACATTTCCATGAGTTTTAGCACATGCCTTCTCATTCAAAGTTTACACCAGAAATATGGCATCCACCATCCTCTTGTCCTTAAAAATATTTCTCTCATTCATCAGCGCATGGTTCAGATCAAAACCAGAAGGCAGGAACAATTCCAGTCAACGATCTGAGAGCAATCCCTTGTCTGAAGGGTACACATCCAGAAGTGATGAGCTGTTGATCACTTAGACAAAAAAAAACAACCACAAAAACCAACAAAAAAACCTGAAAATTCTTTGTAAATGAACTGCTTATTGAGACAGAGATCTAATTTGCAGCTCATCACTTAACTGTGTCAGCTCATCGATTGCTGTTACCATGTTGCTGATGGATGGCACTTCTTGAGCCCATGGTGCTGCTGTAATGATCCTGCTCCTGGCCATGGGCCAAGGCATGCATACGGTAGAAGTGCTCCAATCCGGCTTTGTGCACACGTGGGTAAGATAACAGGCAAAAAGATTATCAAATCATAGATAGAAAACAGACTGGCATTCATCTGTGATGAGCTGTACAAGAAATATGGGTGTTTCTTAAAACAGCTGCCCTCCAACCTTTCCATCACACGTGACGGAAAGCCCGGGTCCCTTGTACATGAGCTCCTGGTTACCAGCAGGGTTTGACCCACAAGCAAAACCGGGCAGGCATAGAAAAGTTTTGCTCAGCTACTACCTCCGTGCCCAGTGGAACTAGCACCACTCTCCATAACGAAACCTAGCCAAAAAAACCAGCAAAGATGCAACCCTTCCAAGGATGATAAGCAGCTTTGCTCCATAAAAGCCTGAACTGATTCAGGAAAGGTGATGAGAGACTGCACAAGCAAAGCATAGGGCTGACTCCTTCCACATAGGGTCTCAGAAGGTCACATCTGCAATAACCCCATCCCAAGAATCCCTTTTAAGACACAATTTCACAGATATTTTAAACCCATATATTTGAATATTTTCAGGCATATAAGAGTCTGCTTCGTTATCCTTTTAGGATAATCCAGTTAACCGATAACCTCCACTTATATATATATATATATATATATTCTGGCTGCAGCAAGGATCAAGATGAACAGAATCAAGGCAGCATGAGGGTATGGCTGCATATCTTCAAGCCTGAGCCAAAAGCCTGTGTCTGTAACTCTAAATGTTTGTATACACACACTTAGCTCTGATTTACCTGTGGAAACAGCTAATTTGAGAACAAGTACAGTGCTTGTGACTCACTCCCCACACCCATTCCCATGGCTGCTGTGGTAAATCTCAGGCATCTATCAAGTGGTCACAGCTCCCATCTCAGCACATAGAGCCCACTTGCATTGTCTGTGCTTGCATGAGCTCATCTGCATGCTGCAGCAGCTGCTTTACAGCTGATTGAGATGTCTCTGTCTCTGGCAGAGGGAAAAAGAAACCATAAAAAGCCACCCTTTTGTGAGCTACAGCTCAAGAGCACGCTTGTTTTAATTCACTTAACCCACTCCATAGGCAAGAACAATCTTCTCCCCTTCAACACATGTAGCCATATTAAATGTCTCTCTCCAGTTATAAGGATGCTCCATTTGCATCCCTGATCTCCAGGATGTACCTTTTGCCAGGTGACACCATCTATCAAGCACATCACACTCCCTCTTTCTTTGTGTCAGGCACAGGAAATAGTATTTATAGGCTTTTGTGGGCCTTAGATACCATAAATATGGTTCTGTGTATAGTAACATGAATAAAGTCATTTCCAGTTTGGAATAGAGCCAGTCATAGCACAGCTTCTTTATCAGACAGGCTTAAAGTCTATGTTCAAGCCTGCAGGCAGCACTGCCAAAAGCAGAGACACAGTGGCAGTACAGGCAAGATGTGTGTGCTCTTACATCTCCAGAGGCACCTTCTGTGTCAATGACCACCCACTGACTTTGCTTACCAATTATTTACATCAAGATGCATTTATACAGGGAGGACTCTTTCACGGAGCAGTGCTATTTGCACCCAGACTTTATTTAGACACTTACCCAGCAGTGCAATACAGACAGAAGCTGGAAGACACATTGGGGTACCAGATGTTTGAAACCTCCAAGTAAAGATGTCTTATTGCAAATCCTGTCCCCAAGTAACTCCAATTTTAGCATGGGAAGAACGTGAGACCCTGTAAACCAAAATATCACATCTAAAGTTGCCGAGTGCTTTCTACATTTTCTACCAGATGTCTCTAAATTAGTTATTTGAAGATACAGTACTGCAAAGCCTAGGTTATTTGTGTATTTATATAGGGAATCATTTACCCTTCATAAGAAGCTGTATTACAAAGACAAGGGAAAAGTCATGTATAACTTGAAAGTAAAAACTGCTGTGCATGAGACATATCTGCAATGATTTTTCTGCATAAAGGTTATTTAATTTTGTGAGATATGTCATACTCAAGTGTTTAAATTAGAAACCTGCTCTGAGCTGAGGAGCTTTGATTAGACAAAGAGGAGAAGAGAAATCACTTTGAGCACTGCACACAAGGGGTGAGCAGCCTCTCAGAATCCTTAATTTATAACTTATGCTCTGCAAAACCCACACACCTTAATGGTTTAGATATTCTGCCTTATGCCAAACAACTACATGCCCCTTGTGTGAGCAGACAGCCACTTGCAGTCAGGTCATTTATCTTTCAAAATAGTAACAGAGCAATCTTGTTCTCTCTGGTTGGAGGTCTCGCTCTAGTCACAGGCTGCTTGAGGTGGCCCCATTTCAATATGCATCATTTGAGAGCCTGCTGTGAGCAAGTTCAAGCAAACAGCAAAGTTGTAAATTGTTTCTCAATATGCAAACTGTGATCATTATTGTATGCTGTGAAAGTACCCACGCATCACCGTGCACAGTGACCACAGGAGAGCTACTTCTGGAAACACAATAAGAGGTTCTTTTATCCCAGCAACAGACCTCTGTTTATATAGGTTATGCATGGAAAGCCTGAGCCAATGAGCTACCTATTCAACTACATCAGGACCAGGGTAACATCTCCCCTCCAATCCAGATCTTTCCCTGGGGTTGAATTGCAGATATAGCAGTTGGGATCTTTCCTGAAGCTCCAGCACCAGGCACTCACAGCAGGGAGAATGTATTTCTCAGCTACCAGTGGAGTAGAATCACAGTATACAACAGGCTCTAGGATGGGCTTCACCCTCCATATCTTTAAAAGAAACCCTTTGTAGGGGAATGGTGTCACCACTCAAGGATTCACTGCTAAAAAGCAAATTAGGAAAAAAAAAAAAGGGCAGCATAGTCAGAGCAAAATATCTCTGTGGCTGTCACCTCTGTCCTAACATCAGCTGTAAGCTGATGCTCACGCTTGCAAAGCCTGTATCACATTGGCATAGAGACACACAAACACATACCCCCCCCCCCCCCCCCCCCCCGATCTCTTCAGGAATGAAAGACCCCTGTCATCAAGCCAGAGACCCACACTGGACTGACAGACCACACCTCTGTCTTGTGCACTTGGGAGCAGATGCCCACCAGCCTGCTCCTGTCTCACAAAGACAATTGCTCACAGTCCTATCACAAAGGGATAAGAGAAATGAAAAGGCACAAGTATCTTCCTCTGAGGCAATCACAGGATAATGCTGTTATCTTTATGGCAATTTTTAGTGGCATCAGAATGTACCATGTTAAGCAGCACAGTTGAAATCTGTTGTGTCTGGGATCAGCAGACAGATCTTTGCCTGCTGTCTTTGCTGGTACATTAGCATGTCTTAGATTAATTCATCAAATTAAGAACCCTGCAGTAAAGTGGAAAAAACTTGTTGGGAAAAAAAGCCTGTTAAACATTCCACAAAATTCTACTTTTGTCTATTTTGACCAACAGCATTCCTACTCTACTGCATAGCAGTCACACAATGAATTCCCTGGCACAAAAACCTGAGTCAGGAAGGCTCCCTTAGAATGATGAGCATGAGCAGCCAGGAGCTGGGTTTTTATGTTCGGAAGCATATGGAGGGAGAGGGCTCAGCACAGTGGCTTTAGATGTGATGGTACATTTAACATCAGGTGTTTGTTCCGAGTAACAGGTGTGAGGGCAGTTTTGCATCTCACACTATTAACACAGGCAAGTGTCTACAATCAGAGCACTGGAAGATGGGATTTGGTGGGCTAACAAATTTAGGGAGAGTGTATGGTATTGTGCTATACATCTCAGTGTGTGAGTAGCTCCAGTTACCACAGTTCAGGCACCATTTGCCAGCGCTCTGTCTCCTAGAGCTCCAGCAGCAACATGGCAATCCCAGGATGGTTGCTTTCCAGGGACTCCCTGCTTACCCTTCCTCACCTCATACCACAGGTTTGGGAGTTCAGCTGGCTGGGGTTCTACTGGTTGCTCCTTCAGTCAGTCCACTCACCATGTGGGGAGGGATTTAGGGTTGTGACCTTCCTTGAAACCAGTTTCACACAAAGCATCTCAAGGACTTCTGTTGTTGTAAACAATATAAACTCTTTGTATTTCTAGACAGGCTCCCAGGTCCCAGCCTTCCTCCCCCAGTGGTCCCCAAGGAACAATTAACTAATGAATAATTGAGACACCCAATTTTGGAGCAGTGCCTCAGATCTCACTTGAGCACACATCACATGGGACCTGGCATTCAAGTCCAACTACCTGCATCTGCAAAAAGGAGGAGGGGCTCTCAAGAAGGAGTTGGTGACTTTTCTGTGGTAGTTACTGTCACCAAGATGCAGTTACAACACATACAAGTGTTAGAGACAAAACAGCAAACCAGTTAGTCTCTATCATCATGACCCCTCCCTGTAAACTAATAGGCTATGTTACAGTGCAGGAGTTTCTGAACAATCAGATTAAAAAAAAAAAAAAAGGTAGCCCATGCCAGAAAAACCTGAAACTTTCATGAAATATTTGTCACCTTTTGTATTTTAACTATCAGAAAAGAAGGTAAGAGAAATTTTAACCTATGAAAGGCTTGCTTAGCACTCTTTACGCTCTGACAGTAAACTAATACTCAGGTCACAGATTTTAAAAAATAACAGCAACAGCACTTTTGAAAGATCTTCTGCCACAGATGCTAGTAACAACTGCCTGTGGTGGAGCGACAACCCATCTCCTTAACTTGAATACCAGAGACATGAAAAACAACAAATATGATACTGGTTTTTAAGAGAGAGCCCTGGAATATCGGTGGGAGTATGGAGACCCATTAGTTTCAGTCCCTGACAAACTGGGGGAAAGAACTGTTAAGAAGAGCAGCAGCAGGGAGGGACCAGGATGGCTCCCGGCAGGGGAAGGCACTGCCACACCAGCTGGCAAGAGGAGCCATGACCAGCAATGATTGCCTAGCCACTCAGCAGCTGTTTAACGCCAAAAGGCTTTTGACAAAGCCTCTCTTCAAGGCACTTAAAGCTGCTAGGATGTCACAGGATGAGAATGAGGATCCTTTAATACATTAATAACTAATGGGATAAAAAAAATCCAAAACCCACAAGGGTAGAAATAAGCCCATTTTTCCACAGAGAGGGGATGTACTGAGTGGTCTGTACTGCTTATTCTAGTAATAAGTGGCCTAGAAAAGAATTCATAAGCAAAATGAAGTTTGTAGGCAAGATAAGTCAGGATAGCAAAAACTGGAAGAGATTTTATATCGGTATATGCACACAGATATTTTTTATATATTATATGTATTACATATAGTTTGCATATATAAGCCAAACTATATTATATATAATTTTGAACATATATCTTTTATACACACACACAAATTTATGCAAGTTAATGGTCAGCCCCTTTGCTACAGTCATTCCCTGGTGTGAGGCACCAGCCAGCCTCCCAGGGAGCTGTAGAGGGAGGCAGTTAGCAATACCAAACACAACAGAGCAGCACGAAGAATGGCTCTGTGGAACAGCGACAGCAGAAGCATCTGAGCAGCAAATTAAATGCTTTCCTTCAGAGCAAACTAAGGGCCAAACCCTTAACCTGGGCTCCATAACGGTCCCAGAAGGCAAACCCTCATGTTGTCCCCTGGGGCAGCACAGGGAGCCAAGCTGCATCAGCCAGTTTCCATCCCAGGCAGACAGATAAGCAGGACAGCTGCTCTCTGCAAAGAGCCATGCAATAGTGTCCAGCAAAACTCATAAGGGCAGTGTGCTTTTCTATCAGTCATTACAGAGACCTGAGATATTGCAGCAATTGGTGCCATGGAGTTTAAAAATGTAACAGTTTCATTTGTTTATTAGCTAATAATTCAGACTCTATTAACAAATTGATTGTGTATTTCAATTGATCTCTATGTACCTTGTGGCCCCTGTTAGCTCATAGTACTCATTAGGATGCATATATATAGCCATGAATCTTGTTATGAAATAATTGCCAATAACAAAACACTTCTAGGTTGTAGCAGAGCATGTTGATGGCTCATGGGGCTTCCAGCACAAGGGATCAATCCCACCTCTTCTAAGCTCTTAGTGCTTACAAAGAGAAGAAACAAGGCCAAACTGAACTTTCCTGAAGCTATTGGGATACAAGCTTTATGCTCAAAACAGCTTAACAACCGAGTTAGGTCAAGGACACAAACAACACCCGCCACTCTGAATAATATCAATATTGTTTTCTTAAATATTAATAAATCTCCGATGCAAGGAGCCATTTCACATACCTGTACAAAGCTGCTCTCCTGTCTGCTCAGCCTGGGAAGTCCAGCACCCAAATCTCTCTCCCAAGAGCTCTGCAGAAGAGGGGTGTTTTCCCTTTATCAGAATTTCTGAGCTGATTTGAAACTCTCAGCAGCTGAGAGCTCCCAGTTAAATGCCTAAGGAAGGGCTGCTAAACATTTTTCTAGACTAGAAAAAAAAAAGGAGAGAACCAGAGTCCAAATGGTATCATCTTCTGAAGGCTCTGGCTATAACAGCTCAGGGGGTGCAGCAAGCATGTCCAGAACATGACTGCCACCCAGGAAAGTTAAATGTCATTTTCTTTATGAGACCTTTTCCACAATGTTAATGTATCCAACATCACAATAAAAATGGTCACTTCAGATTACAGGTGTTTTCAGACTGAACCTTGAGCTTCCTTCAAGTCCAAAGCCCACTCTACTGTTATATCAGAAAACTTGTTTCACCCATGGAGGGAGGTGAGTCTCCCCAGATCCCACACAGAATCATAGAATGCCTTGTGTTGGAAGGCACCTCTAAATATCAGGTGATCTAACCCCCAAGGCATCACTGACCTGCCTCTTCCACTGCATCCCTGAGGCACTGCCTGCCTGTCCTGGGACATCATCACACCATCCACATCCCGGACCTCAAACACCCTCCCCAGCCCCACTTTGCACTCACACGGTGCCCAGATTGCAGGGCTAGGACTGTCCCTTCCTCCTCAGGGCCATCTAGGTTGTGGTTCTGAAGCACCATTGCTCTTCAAATAGAGCCTAGCACCCTAAGCTCAGTATAGCTTGGGATTTGTTGGATAAATTCAGATGCATGTAGAGGAGCCATTTTTTAACTCAGGTCTGCTACAGGGGCAGACCTCATCAAATTCTGCAGTTCTCCTGTAGTCTCAAGGGCTAAAATAAATATTGAAGAAGCATTAAGTGTTGCTATTTTATTTGATATGCTTACCTGCTCTTTCCCTCACATATAGTTGAATACTCCCAGCATTGCTTTGCCTTGGGTTGTGTTCAGCAGAAGGCTTTAGGTGCTTGTTAATTAATGCTTAATTTGTGTGGGCCTCTGCTTACAATTCTTATGCAAATTGCTCTCAAATTGTGTTCTGTTTTCAGCTGAGCTGAATCCAAGCACTAAAAAGCCAGAAGAGGAAAGACAAATTGAGGAGTGTATGTAATAAGCTTTTCTGGTCCTCAGAGGCTTTGCAATAACCTTGGGTCGTGTTCACTACAAACATAAATTTAGAGGTGAGATAAAACGTGCTGTAATCGCTGAGTCTTGCAGAACATGCAAAAGTTGCTCTTGGAAAGAAACTACTGATAAACACTCACTGATGTGTTGCTTATTAATGTGATGTTTTTATATAAACTCTTCTTCCTCTAGGGATGTCATAGATTTTTACCAGGGAAAAAAAAAAAAAGACGTTTTTTTCTGTATAATTGAATCATTGTGTTTGTTGCCTGGTATTAACACAACATTTGACAAAGCCATGTCTAGAATGATCTGTTTTTAATTCGGGCTCTTTATTACTGTTTGTTGTAGCTGCCTAATTAAAGTTTGTCAGGGAAGTAATCAGTCTTATTTCTGTAGTGAGACCAGTTTAATAAGAAGGTAATTTTGAAATTTGTTTTCATTAATTAATTAGGCAAAAGCCAATAAAATCCACATAGTGGAGTATAAATCCATGGAAGCTGCGACACCAGAGACAGAGTCAAAACAACAAAATCAAGAGAAATCCACCAGCAGATGTGGGTCAACATCTGTACTCTGTCTTCCTCTAACAGCCCAGGTGTCAAAGTAAACCCCTTTCATACTCTTGGGAAAAGGAGTCAAAGAAACAATGAGAAGGATCTCTGGGCTCTTGCTGGAGGAAAAGTCTCAGGACTGGGCTGTAAATTTTTCTACTTGTCCCTTCTGCAAGAGTATCTGGACTATTTCCAGTACTAGCAATCTTTCTTTTTCAGAATCAAGCAGAGACCTAGCATACAACAATTTATCCAATCGAAGCATTGTCCTAGCTTTGGCTGCCTTTCCAGAGAGCTCATATTTAATTTTGTAACACTGACTAATAGAATCATAGAATAGTAGGGGTTGGAAGGGACCTCTGGAGATTATGGAGCCCAAACCCCCTGCCGGAGCAAGATCATCCAGGACTGGCCACCCAGGAAAATACTTAACAAACTGTGCAGTAATCACATGCAGCAAGGCAAGACTTTCACCGAAAGATCATTTACCATGTAGCTTGTTCTCCTTAGCTCTGAAGGCCAACTAGCTTGCTGGAGGCTGCAAGGCTGGAAGAGCTCCTGGTATCTTGTACGTCATTTATTGATTGTCTCAGGACAAGCAGGGACTTGATTTTGCCCAGTAATGAACTTTGGCATCTGTCTGGGCTGCCAGTCTTACTGGAGGGTTAGAAACATGCCCACTTCAGGTGCTGCTTCTCTCTACCTGAGAGGTCCTGGCTTCTCATTGATTTCAGAAGCAGCTTCAGAAGAGTGTGTGCTATGGTTTGTGTTTCTCTAGACATCAAGATCCAGCAGAGAGGAACTAAGAAAGCTGGAACTGCAAGGGGAATAAAACAAATTGGAAACCACAAATGGAAATTGGTCCCTCAGCTCTGGGGATTGCACTGTTGGTGTCAGAAATGTGGAGATGCCACCCATCCCTGCAAAGAGCTGCAGCTTGTGCATGAAGAGCCATCACATGGGGGACAGTTTGGGCTGCAGAGGGAGTCCCTGCCTGCCCAGAGGCCCTCAGTACTCCAGGTCCTGTTTGAGACTCAGTGGTTCTTTGACAAGCTATTTTATCTCATTTGCTATAAAACCCAATCTGTGTTTTGACCCAGAGGAACCAAGCATTACCTGTGACTGTGCAGGGATCCTTTCCAAGTTGGCCTTTTTGGGACCTTTGAATGGGAGGAACAATGATTGAGGCACTACACCAGATATTTACAACCAGCCTCTGCTACAGACACCCAGTGCTGGGCTTGAGTTTCTACCATGAGTTTCTTTATGTTCAGTTGTTCAGTTTGAGGAAATCAGTTTCAGCTCATTTGTACATGCTGGATGCTGTGACTGACTTTCATTCTGGCTATGCACAGCATAAACTCACTCCTGCAATAACAGTGAGTAAGAACTCCCATGGCTCTGAATCTATCTAAGTCTAATGACTGTTCTGTGTAGTTAAGTATTGGAGGGACACACTGATATATCTGGCCACAGAACACCATTTGCTGTTTACTTTTGCTGGAGAAGAACTCAGAACCACAGCTATAAACACTTGTGGGGTGATGGAGCAGCAGATGAACAAAGCAAGGAGAGAAGAGACAGCTTCGCTGTAATCCTTTGAAAACACTGACTGCTGTAAAAGTCAAGACAGAAATTAGAAGCTTTTGGTTCAGGAAGCCATAAAAACACCATATCTTCTTTAACCATCTTCCCTGACTGAGTTTGAAATGAAGAGATTTTTATTTTTTTTTTTCCAGGAGGCATTTCAGAGTGTTCTTTTGTGGCTCATAAACTATCACACTTAGAAGAGGACATAATTCTGGAACAAAGCTTTTCATCTACTCTCTAGTGAGCTCCTAAGGGGATGCACCACATAGCATCTTTGAGTCATTCCAACACTCCTGAGGAAAGTTTTCCTACCATGTAGCCACAAATTAACTGCTACCTTGGTGGGCTATGATGCAAACCTCTACTACTCTCTGCAAAGTGACCTGCTGCAATCACCACATGAGTGGATGTAGCAGGCAGCTGCTGAGCAGCTTTCATGGGTCACAACACATGGAAATACCAAGGTCAAAGTGTGCATCACACACATACTTGCAAAGCATGTGTAACCAAGGCAAATTTTATTTTACACACACACACACACAAAAGTAACACAACACCTTGAGGAAGGAGGAAACAGGCAAAATGACTCTCAGACTGCAAGGTTTCCTCAACATCCAGGCTCCAGTGCCACAAACAGGTCTTACTGAAGGGGCAGTAACAGCAAGACAGCTGGGGAACATATTTCTCTTTTCTGAAAGATTTATGCAAAATTGCAGGCACAGTGTGTGACTCTAGGCAGCAGAAAGGCTCAACATGCAAAACTCTGCCTTGATTCCCTCCCTGAAAGTCAGTGGATAGGATGAGAGAGCTCCCCTGCAATCTAGATGATCTTGAAGGTCTCTTCTAACCAAAAACAATCTGAAAGAACACCTTAGAGATTAGACTAATGTCAGATTTTCAAAAGCTTCCAAGTCCAACAGGCCATACAGTTAAGGCCAGATAGGAAGTAAGAAGTCATGGGGAAAAGCTGTAGGTGTGCTAATTAAATTAGGAGAATGAACCTGCCTCCCTGAGCTGTTATTTGGAAATGGAAGCCAAAGATCTGAGACTAAAAATTTCCTGGACCCTTATTTCTCCTCTGGAAGTCATTTGAAAGCTCATGTAACCACAGAGATGACTCAGACAACAGAACTTTAAACTTAGGTCCAAAGTCTGCAGAGCCTCCCAAGGCAGCTATTCACACCTGGAGAGTGTAGATGCACAAATCCCAAACCCACAGGAGTCAGGTCTTGACTAGCTGCTCTTCATGCTCTCTTCACTTCCAGGGGTATCAGCTATTGACAATGTTCACACTTGCTGAAGCGGAGGAGACTTCAGATTTCATAAATTTAGCTGTCTGTTCAACTCCTTAGCACTTCTATGAGCTCTGCTACAAGGAATCGATGAACTCCCATCGCTTCCAATAGGAGCAAGCTAGGAACAAAATAAAGCACAACAGTAGTTTTTAAGCAAGCTTTTAACCAGCTCCCCAAGGATGCAACCAGACGTGCTGTCTATGCCAGATCAACTTCAAAGCTGTTAGCTGAGAGTGCTCAGGGCAGACACAAATATTCCAAGCTAATAAAAGAGCATCTTCCACAGCCAAGCGGAAAAATTCTGCCTACTCCTAACTATAAGAGATGCTGGGACTCTTCCAAATGCATTCTTCTGCTTTTGAGCATCAGGCAGGACTTTCAAGGATCAAGGCAGATCAAGACTCGCATGTCTCCTTCACTTTGATCAAAAACTCTTGCAGAAACCATCACAGTGCCTCTTGGAAAACCATGGTCTTCTGTGTGAGAATCCCACTATAAATCGACATCCAGTTCCAGCCCTGCTAGATAAGCTGGGCAAAGCCCTTGGTTTCTCTATGCTTCTGATTCCTTCCCTACCGTTTGAATACTTTGTTATTAAGTTTTTCACAAATTGCTTCTTATTTTGGATTTTCACTGTTGCTTAGTACAAGGGGCTTTTCATCAAAGCTGGGGACTTGGGATGTTAGCTCACAACACACTGCATTAGAATGAAAAGGGTTTGCACATGATGAGATGACAGAGTGAATTGAACTGATAAAAGGCTCTTAAGTCATTAATTCAAACCATGCAAGATAAAGAACGCTTCAGCAGTAACAGAAACTATGTTAGGGCCTTAACAATTTCAAAGAACTCTTTCTTAATTGGCTTCACTATATTAGTTCTTTTGGCTTCTTGTGGTAACAAGAGGAATATTAGGAAATCTATGCTTCCAGACATCAGTGGCTTTTCAGGGTTGCACTGTGTTTTCTTAAATTTAGTAATAGGAAAACCTTCTAGGCACTATCATATTCAGTCCATCTTTCTACCCCAGAAAAGCAGCATCGGCTGATATTTCAGGCTTTCACAGAACTTCAGTCTGGTCAAAACCCAAGGGCACAGGAGAAAAAACTGAGCAATACCAGGGAAACATGGTCAATATGAGGCTGAGATACCCACATGGATGAGGTACCAGATTAAATCCTCATCTTGATCCAGGGTTCTTGGTCAAGGTCTGCTTCCTCAGAGGACACAAGCCCATAAGGGACTGTATCCAAGAGACGTTTGTCCTCCTCATCCATCCCCGTGCTCCCATATCCCATCTCTGAGGGATTTGATATGCACCCATAGGGACAGTCAACCCGTCAGCAGGGGGCCACCTGGCCCTCAAGTGAGACATAAATGGGAGGGAGACCTCCAGGAGCAAGCAAATGAACAGTTGCTTACTGCTTTTGTCACTTCCTTATGCAGCTTTGATAATGCCTATTCTTGCAACCCACCATCAGAAAAAGGGACTTGGCTAATGTAAGGTTTTATTTGCAGAGAGATCGTATGTGAAAATTTAGCCTCCAAGCCAGGCCCTGTCCTGGCTGAGGTTCAAGCCCCATGAAGCAGCTTTCACCTGCTGAGCTACATTTCAAAACACACCTTAGCCACTGGCATTTCTCCTTTCAGCTCCATCCCATACCACACAAAGACACAGGACTTTCCTCTCAAAAAAACCCTGCCTGCTGGCCTCCTACTGCAACATTGTCATTCCTTTGCATTCATCTGTTACAAAACATCCTCTTAGATTCTGGAAACACTAAGAGCTTTTTTATGTCAAAAAGTCTTGTTACCTGTCTCACATTATTTTCCCTCTTTTAACACCAAAGGTTTTGATCCATTCCTGTTAAAAAAATTATGCACCAAAGCTAAATCACTCTGGTCTTCTCCTTCCCAGACAAGAAAAAATGAAAAAGGGTTGCAATGTTTTGCTAGCTGTCTTGGTAGAGGTTTGTTAAATACATTCTGTTCCTGGCATGTGTGACAGCATTTTGTGCCCCAAGGGAATATCACAGTGGGCTAAATGTTGGCTCTGAGCAAGGACTTTATAGGTGGGAATCAAAACAAATATGAGGATGACAATCACTTAATATGGAGGCTCTGACTTCAGCCAAGACCATACATGGGTAGCCAATATCACTCAGCTCCAATACAAACACATTACTGGAGACCCTTATTCCCCACTAATCCTAGTTTGGACCACCAATCCTGCTTCTATGATCTCTTCAGTTACATGAAACACCAGACTCAGATGACTGACATGTTTAACTAAGGTGTCCATTTGGTCATACAACTACAGAGCTGTCAAAGATGCATTGCAAATGCTGGACTTGAAATTCCTCCCATAGTGATCACCTGATGAAGAGGTTAGCTGGAGGAGGAAATAAAAAGAAATAGATGCTCCTTTCAGAGGGGTTAATGATGGGGTGGAAACCACACAGACTAAAGTCAATATTTACTGCAGCCTGCAACAGATTTTGTGGTCGCTGCCGATTGCGAAACCCATCACTGATACCACTCTGCTCAGGGCTGAAGCATGCTGGGGTAACTGGGAGAGCTCTGGGGAGCTGACTGGCCTTGCCAAACATGCTGCTGTCCTGGAGGGAAATGGGGATGCACAGTTTTGCAACATTCTCCTCATCATCTCCCCACAATATCATGGGAGATGATGGAGAGGTCTGGGAGAGCATAAGCTGCCTTTCCATGGCATCAAGCTGAGCTAGGGGCTGCACCCAGTTGCAAACTGGTGTTGGGGTTCAGGAGCCACTGAGAGCCAGTCAGCACACCCTCCCATACATAGTGTGTACATGGAGCCCTAAACACCACCAGTTCACTCCACAGACCATTTCTACAGAGGACTGAGTTCAGCCACCCTTGGATAAGACTTTATTCCATTTAAAAGGGACTAGAGCAGGGTATCCAAACATTCTGTGTTATCTCTGTGTGTGGTTCACACCTGCTTTCCTTATAAAGTGCCAAGTCATTTCTTCTTTTAAAGCATTGATCATTTTGTGGTTTTCACATTTTTTATCTCCTGCAGCAGGTCAGACATTAGAGAGAGACTGACTAACAAGATCATAAAATCTTCAAAATCAATTTTTTTCTCCAACTCCTCATCCAGAGCAGAAATGATTTCTTGGTATTTTGGTTTGTTTTCTTGACCCTATGGAGAATTTTAAATGAAAAAGAAAGAAAGAAAAAGCATGAAGTTCTTTTTTTTAATTGCATAATAATAATGATAAATAAAAGAATGATGCCTGTGTAAGTTAATGTATTTTTCTATCTTTCTATTTAATGTATTTTTTATCTTCACACTCAGGTTTGTATATCCAAGCTCATGTTAGTTTTTCTAAAGGTATCCCAAAAACTCAAACAGAAATATTGCAGTCAGAAAGGACAACAACTAGTCCCCAAAGTTTCCACCTGAATCCAGAATACATCTTTTTTTAAGACACCTATTCATGACTGATAGGCTAATAGTCATGATGATGATGATGTAGCTGGTAACTATGCAAACAAATAGAGTCCTAAGCCTCCTCAACTAGTCATTTGATTTTGTTATTCTTGGAAGCAAAGATATGGTCAATAATGTACTTACTCCTAAACATCTCATTTACTTAGCTGAACTCTTTTTAGTAGTCCTCCTACTTTTTTGCTCCAACAACTGATAAAACAGGTTTTGGCTTTTAAAAATATTTATTTACAGAGGGGGGGAAAAAAATAATCCCTGTATGTGCAAGAAGTTTACACCCACAATTACTGATATAGCTGTTTTTCACTGTACCCAGCTGCCACCGGCCCTGTGGCCAATGGAGAGGTGCTTTCTGCTCTCTTTCTCCCAACAGCCCCCACCAGTGACCACAGTGCATTTGTTTCTGCAGCATGGCACTCGCTCTCCTGGTACTGGGTCAGTGCTCTGGCAAACTACCAAACATCTCATTAAAAACAATGGGTTTCTTCTCTTCATAAATACAGTCCCATGTCATCATCAGAAAGGGTTTTTTTTATTTGTTTTGCAGCTGTCCTATTATCTTTAAATAATACAAGCAGGCATAAGGCAGCTGTGGTTTATTGCTGTCCCCTCTCCTTTAGCCCTGTGTTAGGCTCAGGCACAACATAAAGGAACTAATTCACTGAAGATGTTTGTACACTGAAGTTTCTCTAGGGATTACCCCATGGACTGATGCCTACCCAGCTGCAGGACAGAGCCCCAGGTGCCATTCCTGCACCCAAAGACCCTGGCCAGTGGCTGGCCCAGCACCACCTGCTCACCCAAACCCCCTCACCTGTATGAAAGCCCCAAACTGGGTTTGCAGCAAGCTTTTGGTTTCAGCTTTGCTGAGCTTGCCGTCAGGGTCAGCAGCATTGTTATACACCAAAGCTGTGGTTGCAAAAGCTTTTTCCAGGTCTGAGCTTTTTCCTAGAACTAAGGAGTGGAAAAATGTTATCAGCCTATCAGAAAAAGTGGCATTTGAAATATAATTGAAAGGAATCTGTCAGAACCATCCTGAGTGGGTGGAAATCTGTGTAGTTTCATTAAAGTTAATGAGACTGAAACTGTTTATACTCACAGAGGACTTGGCCCAGATTTAATTTGGAATGGACGAGCAACATGCCTCCCATGCTTTGGAAACACACCCCAAAAGGAAGTGTTCATCAGAGCTGGGGCAATAGTGCAGGGCAATGTGTGAGACCCATCTGGTCTACTCCCACCCAGAGTACTCAGAAAGGACATGGCACACTATGGGGACAGGCCATGCTGACCATCTCCTGGATGCATTTGGACTCCCAGGATCCTGAATCAGGGAAAACATGGCTCATTTGGGAAGCCTGGCTGAACAGAAATGCCCACGTCTGAGCATCAGCACTGCACTTCAGCATTACAGTACGCTTGGGATCTTGGCTGGGTTCATTCCCCACCCTTCTCTAGCTGCATCCTAAGCACTGCACACTCACAGCCCTCAGGTATCACAGATGGTTTGAGTTGTGACTGTTAATGGAAAGGCAAGCAGAGAGTAAGACACGGATCAATGCAGGAGCAAAATGCACAGGGACCCACAAGACCTTCTTGTCTTGCAGCAAAGGGTCTGCAAAGACTCTGCAGCTCTGCTGAATCACCAGGATTTACTGCACTTGGGCTATGGCCTTGAAAGACCTAAACCCCCCAGGGGCAACAAATGGGTCTCCTTACCTTTTATTGATGCCAGCTGCTTGGCTATAGGTATGCTGGTAGTGAGAAAGAAGAAAGGCACCGTTACCACCTGGTGAGCAGTGTGTATATATGTAGTTTCTCAACGAATGAGCTCGTTCACTTCTGTTTCGCTTAATCCCCTAGGAACTTAGTGCTTCCCAAGGGAGATTAGTTTTCTTTCACAGTGGGAAGGAAAACAGTCTTTACTAGCAGTGCTTAACATCACAGTTCCTCACCTAAGCAAGTAGCTTGGAGTTGTTATTAAATGTGCTTATTAAATAATTTTAAGAGAAGGGTATTGTATCATCCTTCAAGTAATTTTGTCAGAATATTGAAGAGCTCAGGACATTTCTCAGTTTTAAGCTCATCCCCAGGGAGGTTCAGAGGGGTCTGTCATCCCCCACTCACCAGTACTCCCAGTTTGAACGAGACACACAGCTCTTATTTCCAGCAGGACTCATATCTGTGAGAATCACCTCCCTGTTTTCTATTAAAACTAAAAGCATGCTTACTTTTGCTAAAGTGCTGGAAGCTAGTAACAGAGCAGCCAGCACACAGCAGAAGAGTTTGCTTGTATTAGAAACAAATACATCCTGATAAGGAATTTCAAGACAAAGGGCAGATCACCAAAGACACAATGAACAGAGTGCTGACTTACCGCTTGGGCATGTCTGCTGTGGTCGGGGGGCTTTTTTTGGTGGAAGCAGGAGCTGGCTGATTGACCGAGTACTGCTTGGTGCTGGGAACACTTGCTCTGCAGCCACACATCTCGAGGCAGGGGTGTTTGTGATCTCTAAGCAACTCGAGGAATAGCGAACAGGTGAATTTAAGCTCTGCCCTGTGGAAGCAGCCTGCTTGCAGCCATGCCCTATCAATAATGTAAACACTCCCTGGTGCTCACAGAGATGGCTAAATACAGCCCCTGCAAGGCAGCGCTGCTGGATTGGCAAGTAGTGTGGCTTTTATTTTATGTGAGAATTTGTCAGGAATAAACCAGACTAATAGAGCCTGAATCGTCTTAGATCTGTAGGGAGGTAATTTTGCATCAGGAATAACTAAGACACTGAATCTATTGAGCTGTACACATTATCATTTTAATGGGAAACCTTTGTAGTGTATGCTAATGCAACCTGCCCCAAGCTATAAACTGAGATGTTCCTATAGACAGTCAGCAACCAAATGTTTCCCACTTCCTGACCCAGCATTTATCCCAAGTGAGCATGCTCCTGCTCTAATATTTATTCCCCCAGAGCAGTTCACAGAGGAGATCTGCTCTTTCTCTGAACTGCTCGCAAACAGCATCCAGCATGGAGCATCCTCTTCGGTTTCTACCCGAGTGGATACTGCCTGCTTCCAAAAGCAGCACAGAGCCATATGGCAGAGCAGTCGCACATTAGAGGAACTGGAAGGGCTCCGATGAACTTTGTTATTTATTGGCATGGATATCACTATTAGAGAACACACAGCTTGTCATGCTGCCTGTCTCTGTGCATGGTCTCCTTTCTGTGGATCCTTTGCCTAGAGGTGTCTAGACAGGATAACTTTGACATAAAAGGCCAAGCTGCTGTTTTAATCCTAGGGTGGTCTGTTAATAGGTAGTGACTTCAACTACCTCATCCAGCTCATCACTCCTGGTAAAAGGATACAATACTGATGTTAAAACTACTCAGGATGAGACTTTATGTAACAGGACATGCAAAGGAGACTGCAACAGATGGCCTAGAGAATTAAAATATTTTCCTCATTTAGTAGAAGCTAAATTACTGAAGGCTAATGAATAAGGATGTTCACCACCTTACTGTTCCTGGATTTTAATTATCTTAAAAAGCATGGGAAAAGAGAACCTTTAATTTTCCATCTAAGAGTGTCATTACTCAAACAATTCAGAGCCTTTTCTGAGAGGTCTAGGCTGTCTTAGATCTCTAGTGTGTTCTTTAGGACTGGCTCATGAATAAATCAGAGCTCATAATTGCAATGACGCAGCCAAAACACATATAATCAATGCTCATTATCCCATCAATTAACACACCAAAATTAAACAAGAATTCAGGCTTAGTTATCTGCCATCATCTTAAAAAAAAAAAAAAAGTCTTGATATCATGTTGAAGTGATAATTCCCTTTCACATCTGTTGAACCATACAACAAGGCATGAAAAACCTTACATCCCAGTTAATCCACAGAATGGTAATGTTTGGTTTTAGCATCCAAGGTAAAAATGAAAGCGAGGAACAGACTCTGTTGCATGTTTATCAGCTACAGGCAGCACTCTGAGCTAGCTGGCAAACACAGCCCTCTGTGTTTTGGGCTCCTTCCACCAAAGATTCGATTTCAACTTTTTTTTTTTTTTTTTTTTTAATCTAACTGACATTTGAGAGCCTGAGCTCTAGAACAGGTAATTTGCGTCGTTGGGGTAGTAACAAGTTCAGGCAAGCCTGAGGTACATTATGCCTCTAGGATACACTTAATTAGAGTTTGGAGGAGCATTGGTGCCTAACAGATAAAAGGGTGGCATGAGGATAACCCTTGCCTTTGCAGATGATCAGCTTTGAAGACAGCAAGATTTTGGCTGTACGTGTTGCTCAAGTATTCTGGTCAGCAAGGTGTGCAGGGAGCCAGGCCATCTGCTTGGTATCTATTTTGGTACACACTATTTATGTTTGAAATACCCAGGTGCTTTTATTGGTCATTTTTTAGCATGTTTAACACTTTACACAGATATTTAACAATATTGTCTGCACAAAATACGCAACCTGACACTTAGAACTGCAAAATCCTTACAGGCAGTTAATTTAAAACATTTGCCACTGCAAAAAGCCGCAGTCCCCACTTTACTTTTGGTATTTTCCCAGAGGATGGGAACATCCTATTTTCTGCAGTTCAGGAAGACTTTATGTTGCGAAACATTTGTGTGTGTGATGGAGCCCTAGCTCTCTTAGTGATGACCCTGTGACACTGGGCAGGGGCAGGCATGGGCATGCCCATGGCAGGCAGGCACAGCACAGGGAATACCTAAACTGGGAGATATATTCACACCATTAGCCACTTGGACTTCATTTCTTCAGCAAACCCTTCAGCAGCTGCAGGAGAAGTGCTGCTAACTTGCACGTGGGGAGGCAATAGCTTGATTTGTTTGTGACCAGAATATAGTAATTTTGATCTTTTATGATACAAGTATTTTCTTCTAAAGAGCCAAGACTGAGAATCCCCCCACTCCATCTTAGCCTGAGGCAGGACTGGCTGCCACAGCCTAATGCTATTTTCCTCTTGCTCCATCCCTTTGAAATCAATTACTTAATGTGGGAAAAGTTAGCAGAATCAGCAGGTCTAACATGTCTGCTGCAGTTGGTCTCTCAATACCAGCCGAAACCTATGGTGGCCCCAGGGACAATCAGGCTCAACCCTGTTGGGGAAGAAACTTCTCTCCTGCTGCAGGGTGAAAAGCAAGGAGACACAGCCCAGTGCAGGGAATTTAACCAGCTCAGAGGATTGACAGCCATGCTGCTGCAGCAAGCAGACTGCTTTGCACATGAAAGTCAGCTACTGTACCACTCTGGTCACAGAGACAGCTCCTGCTCACGTGTAGCTGGTTTATCCACCCTAGCACACAGCTAAGAAGTCTGAAACCTGAGCCCTACCTGAGGGGTAGGGAATATAGGATAACAAAGAATCACGGAGTATGTCTTACTCCCTGTTTCTTCACCACTGTGCCTTTCAGGCTACATGCTGCTGCTTCTATTTTCACTTGCAATGGTGTAAGTGATGGTAAGTGAATTTATTAAAGAAGGACACAACAATAAGGATGTAAGTAAATAAACTGGGAGTTAAATGCAACAAATGGGATACCTGCCCACTGAGCTTTTTATATTTCATATAAAAATGCTAAGATCTTCATCCTAAGGTTGTATGACATTGACAATGATAGGATAATCAGCACCAGACATTAATACTAAAATATTGACAGCTGCTGCTGTAAATTCCAGGAGGAAAAGCTCTTGGGTTTAGTAAAAGGGGAGAATAAAAATAAATCCTGAAAAATAATATTTAAGTCAGGGAAAGCATAAGCTATTCATTAGCCCATCCATTCACATATATAAAGATTTTGACTCAAATCTGACTTAAAACTAGTAGACAGAGGACTAAACACCTATGACACAATATACCATAACACAAGAAGAAGTTTTTCAGAAAAGGATACAACAGTACATGGCAGTTTTCACTTGGTAGTTCTTTATCTGTTTGCAATATTAATAGTGAAACTCTGGAGATACTGTCAGGAGCAGACTACTGATGGGTGCAATATATGTTGCATACAACTGCCTCTCATCAATTCATCAGAGTTTCAGCCAACAATAACTCTGGGCTAGAGCCTGAATTGCTCATTCAAACTGAGAGCATATACAGATTGGAAATAATGAAACATATCAGGTCAGGCAATTTCAATATGAATTCATTCAACAGGAGCACAAACTTGCTCCAAGTCCTGGCCATCATTGAGGTACTGTTATGGGCAGCTTGATGGCCATGGTGCATGGTGAAGGATATTTGATCAGTCATTGACGAAGTATTGCACAATAAAAAATTACCCTGTCAAGTAAAGGCATAATGGTGTGGGATGGATTTGCATCTGATCACATCCTTGTCTCCCTGATGTGCCCGGCAGGGAGCAAAGCAGGCTGCAGAGCCACTGGGTGCCTGGAGTCACTCTCCCTGCCCTCGCCTGCATCTCCCCACAGAGGGTATGATGCTACAGCTTTGCCAAGTGCATCCCCTGCTCAGTCAAGAGCAATAGGGAAACCCTAGATCAGCATGAGTGCTTGCCTCCTCCTGGGCCTCTGAGACACCTGGAAAATCCTGTACTCCCACCTCCCTCGCCACACTCAGAGTTACCTCTCTCTACTGCTGTATGCTTGGTAATGCAAATACACTCCTATCTTGGGTAGCTGAGAAACAGTCTATAAAGAGAAACACATGGGAAAACAGGAGGGACAGCACAGAAGATCAAGGAACATATTTTTTCCCAGGCTGACCTAGTTATTTAACTAACTGGCAGAGATACTCACTAATGATGAAGTAGGAGAGTGATCAGTCTGCCAGCAGCAGTTGCACAGAGGATGTTCGAGTTTACTTAGCTATTTGTCTTAAACCCAGGAAACATCAAATACAGTCTTTCCATCTTGCTGCTCAACATTTTGCTCTACAGTCACTATTCCCAGTTGAAATAAGCTTCCAGCTTCTCAACAATTGCCAAAGGATGTGATAAGACTTGAATCCAGAGGAACATGGAGGAAACATTCAGATACATTTTCTTATATAACACATACAAGTGCTTGCATCATTGTTGTTTTCACATTTGTTGCTGCATACTACATTAATCTGGGAAGCTATAGATGAAGAGATTTTTCATCCCTTCTAATTGACAGTGAAGACTACAGTTCCCAAAAGGATAACAACCAACTCAACTGTTCTGCCCAACAGCAAGGAGCTAACGTACCTGTGAAGATCTGGCCAACTGAGTAAAGCAAAGGGCAAGTCTTTCATTAAAATATGCCTCCTTCACTACCTTTATCAACTCTTCCACCAGTTCTGCCCATCATGAAAAAAATCTTAGATTTGGAGTTACAAAAATAATACCGAAAATAAGGAATCATCTTAGTTCTTTCCCTAGTCTTGTATTAGAAATTGCCCTGTTTCCAAAGTTGTCAACTCCCAACGGTTTGAAAGCTGCAGTTCCTGTGCTCATCATGGTTCCACAACAATTGCAGCTTGTTTGAAATGCAGGAATAAACCTGAGAAAAACTCAAGTTTCTAACCCTCAGAATTAGACAGAAAAGTTTAGAAATGGGACACTGCTGGTCTGGATGGAAAAGTTCATGGAGAGCTAGCTGACACAAATCCCCCTATTTCTAGTGTAGAAGTTTAGATAAACCATCTTGGGATACTCCTGATAAACTAATACAAAGTGGATTTAATAAAAAAAAATAAAAAAAAGAAAAAAAAAAAAGAAGAAAAAAGAAGGAGGACTATGTGGGAGAGGGCATGAAGCACATACATGCCATCCCCATCCTTTGTCACACAGAGATTTCACTTTCTCCTAGCTTGCCTATAACTTTTTCCAAACTTGGAAAGCAAAAGAACCAAAGAACTGAGAATAAAAATAAAACTTTTTATTGACCCACAAAATTGTATTTTGTTCCCATCTGGAATACCAGGACATTTAGATATTCTGGTTTGCCCTTTCCACAGCTCAAACATGGCTTTCCAGCAATCCACAGAACTGGGATAGTTAGCACAGTACTGGTCTAGTCCTACTGACAGGTAGAAGTGTAATACTCCACTAGACATTAAAGTAATCCTCATAAATGTGTTGGAAAATCAGTAAGAATATGACCAATAAGGTCAAGCACAGGAATAGTTGATTTTCTTTTATGGTCATCTTAGTTACTTTGCAGTGACATTTTAATATTAACATACTCTGAAAACACTCATTGTATGCAATAACTTTATTAGGGTCAAATAGATATCACAATATAGATTCATCCACCGAGTAGCCATAAATTGGTTACAACAATCATAGAAGAGACTAAGCTGTTTTAAGCTAAGATGCTTTCAACATTATAGCTCATACAATAAGATTATATACTGATACACTTTGATTTAGAAATGCAGATGATCAGTTTTGATTAGTATATTGTGCTTCAGGCTTTAGCTTATGTCAGTGTATTTCATGTGCTGCAGTGAGGAAGGGCTGAATTTCCCAGGGAGAAATCTGAATGGGCTACAAGTCTGGCTGTGGCTATTTTAGGATGAGTTCCTCTGAGCCTGGGTTATTTGGTCAATCCAGTTACATTCTCTGGTAGCACCAAGCTAGTGCTCAGAGCAGTGACAGAACAGAGGGATATCTAACAATCTCGAAACACCACATGGAAAGGGTTTATTATTATAAGAGGGTATAAAGGAATAATTATGCTTTGTAAGATCACAAGAAGACATGCAGTTTTCCTGTTTTGCTGTATGAAGCAACAGGGCATTTTCGCTTGGTTTTATATACTGATATCTGCACCTCTGTTATCTTAGTTAAATAAATACCTCTGTAAACATATAACACAGTTACTTGGTCCTTATTCTCCACAGCTCACATTAAAAGAGTCACAAAACATCCATAGAAATAGTGATTTATAGAATGAATACTTAGCTGAGTTAAATGGAATAAACATTGGTCAGGTACCATATATACTACTGAATGCCATTTCAAGGAAAAACATTTTAGTTACAAAGCATTCAGAACTTGGGTAAGCCATATAGTCAACTCTGCAAAATATATAAAAGATGCATACTTCTTTGAAACGTACATTTAACAAAACATAGTGGCAGAAGTTGAGAACTTCCATTTACACAGTCCAGACATTTGGTAGAATGAAACTGCTTATCCATGCACTAAATTACAGATGACTCAACAGAAATAATAGTAAAATCTTCTGAAACAAAAAGGTATATCAAAAACAAATGTTCTGAAGAGTCACAGACAGGCAGTTTTGAAAATTTAGGTGCAATGTTACATGCATGGATATACAGAATAATCTGTAGAAATAATAGTAAAACACTTTTGTTTTTTTTCACCAAAATGCAGAAGGAAATTCAATTATATTATGCATATTAAATACTACAGACTTGAGGCTACAAAATGCTTCTACCATCTGAACACATACAAAACTACCATAAAGTTATCTCTACAGTACATACTACAACACTGACTCCCGGTCACCACCTGCAATGAGCATATCCCCTGTATCTGGATAGTCAAGGAAAAAAAGACCAACTCCAGCCCACTGGCCACCTCCTGTCTGCCTCAGGAGGTAGGCTTAGATCTTCAATCAACATTAAACACTGTGTTGTAGTATTAATTTATGTAAAACCCTTAAAAATCTGGCACCGCTGAAACTTGAGACCTGTTAAACTCTCTACATGTGAGGGATACAAGAGCTCGTGCTGCAGGAACCCTAAATCTGATTAGCAAAGGAGGTTGGCCCACTCTGGCCGTAGCTCTGGGACTGGCCATATTCACCCACCTGGCCATAGGAGCCTGGCTGGTTGTAGCCACCAGCCGGCCCATAGCTGTCTTGGTTGTAGCCACCTTGGTTGTAGCTGCTGGCCTGCTTCTCCATGGTGTCTGGAGGGTACCGCTGGCCTGAGGAATGCCAGCCCGTCTCCTTAAACACAAACCAAATGTTGCCTGCCCAGAGGATAAAGTTCAAGTAGCCGAAGACCTAGGTGAGGAGAAGAGATGCTCGTCAGCCAGCAGCCACAGTCTCACAGCCCAGCCTAACATAATAGGCCCTGCGTGGTGGTCCTGGGAGAAGACAAAGCTGCTCCCAGTCCACTCTTCCAAAAACTGCTGGAAGATTTCCTCAGTTTTGGAGCAAATTCCCAAGCTGTATCTTATAAGATGTCTGTTTTCTTTTTTGTTTTAAAAAAAAAAAAAAAGGTTGAATATTTAGGCCATAATGATTTTTTAATTTGAAAATGTAATCTAATCTAAAGAAACTGTGGAATGATAAAGTTTAAATAAAACAATTACAAAGAGAGATATTATTATCTGTCCAAAAGGGGATTTTTCTGTTAGTTTGTGGGGGTTTTGTGTAGGGTTTTTTTTCCTAAATATTCTGAAGACCAATTTTATGTTATTTTTTTGAGGATTTTCAAAGGAATATGTTAGGCACAAAGCCTTTTCTTCCTAAAGGAGCGCACAGCCCCCTTTTCAAAAGCATTGCGGCAATCAAGGTAAAGCAGACAGACCAACCAACATTTGGACAGACACTTGTCTTCCTCCTGATCCCAACCCCGCACACTCATCCCGCTGCTGCTCAGTGGCAAACAGCGCTCTTCAGTCATGCTCTGCCTTTCCCTGCAGCAACACAGCACTGCCATCTAAATCATTCCAGTTAAGTGGTTTGCACCAGCCGATCTAGGTCAATACACAGGTAAAAGAGATGAAAACACATTTGCGAGGTAAGGTTGAAAAGTCGTAATCAAGGTCACTTACAACCGAAGTGTTGAGGCTCGACATAACAGGGCTGCGAACAGGCAGGCATTTGTTGGACTGCTGTTTGCAGGCAGACATCAGCAGCAGCACTTCGTCTGGGTCGGTCGCGATCTTTACATCTGACAGTCCTTTAGCCCAAGCAGATGAGCTCACTAGCCACAAGAATGAGAAGACCACTGTCACAATGAAATCCTAAAAGACAAATTAGTTAGAAGCATTATACTCCTGTGTCCATTTGGAAGAAAAAAAGAAAAATCATCAGAAAACTGAAAGCTTGTATTAGGGGAGGGGACAAACAAGAGCTTGTTTTTTTTGTGGAAGGTTGTGATTTTTGTCATAACCTACAGAGCTAACTCTCAGAATGTGCCTAATGGGACAGAGCCCTTCAGCTGCCATTTACATTTCCAACCTCAAGGCCAGATTCCCACAAGCATGTGGCTGGTACCCAGGATGCTGAGCTGCCTTGGAAATGTGACTGTCCACAACACCTGGCTAATAAATTGGGATCAATTAAAAAATACAGATGTCTGGAAAGGAGCTGAGCCCTCCTGAGGGCTGGTCCTCACCCCAGGTGCTCCTGCAGACAGCTGGGGTGAGTTTCCAATAGGAAGCATTTCCATCTGTGGCATCATCTCAGGTAGAACCTGAAACTGGCTAATCCTCAGATACCAGATGAGGGGTTTTCTCACCAGCTACAGGTAAGGCCAAATGTTCGGGCTGCACGAGCCATGCAGCCACTAATTATCACAAGTGAACAAATAAACAGCAACACTTGCTAAGCACAGAGACTTCTCAGCTCCCCTCTGTCCCAGTAAAGCATTTGCTCCTAATTCCAATCCACACAAAAAGAAGGAAGAAGGTGGTGGTCCCTCTGGGATCCAGCTCCTCTGAGCAGTTCTGCTCTGAACCACTCTGCTCACCCTCGAAAGACTCTCAGGAGCACACACAGGCATAAACTTCTCCTTGTCTTAGCCAGAACAAGTGGCCAAGTGACACTGTTGTTGTGTGGGTTTGGGGGGAAAGGAGGGAGGAGGTGTGATTTTTCAAGCTTTCTTGTGTCTTGCTAAAACAGAAGAGCCTTTCTGCTGTCATATTTCATTCCATCTGTCAGCCCACAACAGATGGTAGAGGTGCCAAAGTCTAACATACCACTAACTGCATTGCTGCGTCTTGCTATCCCACCTCCCATGGGGGCTGCTTCCCCTTCCCCCTTACAAAGTAAAGGTGTACATGGAAAGAAGAGAAAATGTTCACTAAGAACACAGCATTTCAAGTTGCTATCCAGATAAATAAGCAATCCCCAGGAAACATCATTCTTATCCTTCTACAAGCACACCTGAGGTTTGGGGAAGGAGCTCTCTGTGGCACTACAGGGATGGAAGATGCAAGGCTCTGTCGTGATGGAAGAGGCACCAGTCAATAAACCAGCCACACAAGCGAGTCACGAACAAAAGATTTCTCCACTCACGCAGATGGGATTAAATTAACTGTGCTTGGATGCTTTCCCAAAGGATACATCCTTCTCTTTTAACAGTGCCAAAGTTTGATTTCTGCAGGCCTGTGTCTGCCACCAAGCTTTGAGTTCCTCTGACCTCCCTTCATACTGCCCCAAATAGGCTTTCTTGAAGAGCATAAAGCCTAAGAGCTGACAACTATCTTAACACCCAAAGAGACTCTGGGCAGACAGAGGCATATAGCCCAGATTCATCTTCTCAGGGGGGTTTCCAGCAAAATAAATTATTGTATCTTCTATGTCCTAGCAGTAACTGAATGACAGACTCCTAGAGGCAACAGTTCCATAGCAAAGATTTCCTAAAAATTCCATCTGGGAGAAAAAACAGATATTCGATGGATATGAAGGATTATGATGGATATGGTGGATTATGATGGGAGACGCTCCTTATTTGCTATGAGGCTTCACGTGTTTTTTACCTGGATGCTAAGCCCTCATATAGTTTCCGATTGACACAACAGATGGGGACACACCAGCGTTTTGGGGAATACACTCTTTGAACGACAAGCAATTATCTCTCAGTGCCACCACACTTTTAGACTTTGGAAGCTAAAACAAGCTCTGCAATCAGTGCATTGGCAATAACAATAAAACAAATGCATAACAGCAGGTAGAAATTTGATGCAAGCTTGCCCACATGAACACAATGTAGAAGCTTAAATTTGATAAAAAGAAGGAAGTTTTAAAAGCAAGCAAAGATCTTCAAGCAGGTGACAGCAGCAGGGGTTCAGACCTGCTGTCAAGCTCACAGATCCTGACCTCATGTTGGTGAGGCATTTGAACAACTCTTAGCACAAATGACTGCAATTTGCAAGAGTTCCTCCCTCTAATTGCTAGCAGCACATGTCTTGGGCTATAACATACTGCTAGGAACACCTAATAGCACTGTGCACTTGAGGGACTGGTCCTAAGGGGACTATGTATTTCTTCACAAAAAGGGTTGTCAAGCACTGGAACAGACTGCCCAAGGAAGCAGTTGAGTCTCCATCCCTAGAGGTATTTAAAAGATGTATAGATGTGGTGCTGAGGGACATGGTTTAGGGGTGGATATTGCATTACTGAGGTGGACCTAATGATCTTAAAACTGAATGTTCTATGATTCTATGTTATTTCTCATGTCCTGTCTTCATCTCAGACCATCCTCCAGTGTTCTGCTGACTACTGCTCCCCTGCACCAGGATGTCTGACCAAGTCTAACCCTGCACAATCTTGCCCTCTCTGCCACTAACTCCCCTATTTGAGAGCAGATCAGAGTCTTGGAGAAAGGGTCCCTACTCCTGGGGCAATGGGATCAGCTCTTTTATACAGGAAATCCCCAGAACTGTACAGTCTGTCTGGGTGCAAGAAACACACCAAGCCAAACCAGAAAGATTTCACAGGGGGTCTTTGAGAAACAACTACACAGCCCATCTGTCAGCTGGCCAACAGCTTGTCAAGAAGATAGGAGAGAATGGCTAATGAAACACCAGAAATTTTTCAGCAGGTGCTTTTTCACCAAGACTACGTAGCCGAACTTGGTCTCCCTAGAGATTTGTGCTCTCCTTTGCACTCTGCAAAATATACTAGAGTAAACCAGCATTTTCCTATTTATTTTGAATCTTTGCTAACCTTCAGCTTTGGCTAGAACTTGAACCTCTCTCATTTTCAGTGGGTTTGGATTTCTGGCTGAACATTTTCACAGCTCTGGGTGGAACAGAGTTACAAGATAATGACATGCTGAAAATAAAAGTGAATTTCAAGCTAAGCTGTTCTGTGGCTTAATGTCTATCTGGGGAATTTCTCCTTGGTAATTAAAGCCAGAGTGTCTGCATACTAAAACAAATCTTGCACTTGAATGTTTAATATCCCTGTAGCATGGGTGGGGTTTCTTTTGGCTTGAAACAAAGTAATTTTTGTAGTTTTTGTCTTGAAATGGTGTCTACAGATTTCTAGTGAGTATTGTTGTACAATTATGCTATACTCCTAATTGCAAAGTTCCTTTCTCAGATCTCAGCTGAGATACTTTGATATGCCTACAGGTGCCTTTGGGAAGGAAGTAAAATAGGAATGTGTAGGAGAAAGCAGAAAACAAGATTTAAAACATGCTGAATATCCAAGGAAGGAGTTTTTAAGAGCCTGAAGTGTGTGCAAGAAAAAAAAATAAATTCTTGATGCCTTTTTCAAGTTGAAGCTTGCTTTACTGAGTTTGCCAAAAATGCTTACTTGGAAAAATTTCATATACTATATATTTTAGAAAAGAACTGTGAATGCCTTTTCTTTTCACTGTTACTAAAACATTTCTCCTTGCTATCAAGCTACTGGCTTTTGCAAAATGCCCATCTTTGGAAAGGGCAGTCACAGTCCCTTAAGTCTCCCGAGTGCAGTTTCAGATTCCCCAGTGTGTTCAGCACAAAATCACCCAGCCAAAAGCATCTGCAGAAGCTGCTCATTCAGAAAGGGGACACATTTTCAACCACTCTAATCTGGTTGGTGGCTTCAGCAACCCCCAGAGCACTGTCATCCATGTGTCCTCACGTGCACTCTGGGCCCCGCTCTCCCTCCTGGCCATAGTGGTCCAAGTTTGGCACTATGTCCCTGGGCTGTTACATTTGAAAACATGCAAAACCTCAGCTCCTGTCTGGCTGGAGGGTACCTGGCCTCCCTGCTGTCCCCTTGCTTCCTCCTCCCCTGATGAACTGCAGCTGCTGGCCCCATAACTGGGGGCTTGCAGTGCCTCTCCAGAAACCTTTCCACCCACTAACGCTCATAATACAAAACCTTTTCATTTGACCAAACCCTCTAATACATTTATATCACACAAGGGAGCAACTCCTCAAATGCTGAAGCCTGTAATTCCTCCCAACCTGAGCCTACCTAGCCTAGCGGCACTGCCAACAGGTCTCAGGGACTGCCATGCAAGAGCAGAGGGTGATTTCCTTACCCCAGCAGGGGAAAACCACTCAGAGGATTTGCCTTCAGTCACAACTGACCTAAAAATTCAAGAACCACCCCAGTGATAGCCATAGCCCCAGCCTGGGAAAGTGATGAACAGCAGACTGCTGCAGGTGACAAATGCATTCCTACAGTGGCATTTCAGCTCTTTTTTGGTTTGAATAAGGTCTCGCCCCAGATTTCCTGCTGAACAAAGCTTTGAAAAAATTCCATGCTTCTTACAATGGTGTATGGCCTTGCAAGATGATTCTGGCAGGGGCGTGCTGAGCCCCTTGGGAGGCACCAGTGTGGACAGCAAGATCACCATGGCTTGTTTTTCAAAAAGATGACAACACTGGGCTGAAACATCCCTTTGAAATACAAAGAATTATTCAGGTTATTCATTTAATTTTTTTATCTGCAAAGGATTCAGTCTTTGTTTTTAACAGATGCCTCTATTCTTTTCCTATCTATTTTTTAGAAAGCCAGACAAAGGGGAGGAAATAAAACATGTTTAATCAAAGGCATCTCTAAAGATCAGACTAGGACTGTACTTCACTTGCTTGGTCCATAACACATGTAAAGAGACAAATGCATTTCTGCTTAATGTGATTATTCACAGGACTCTAGATGCAAGGGAGAGATCCCATCACCTTCTTGCTTGTAAGCACCTTTATGCACTGTAAGAATGAGATTATCAAGTAATTGCTATAAAAATGAAATATTTATTTTAAAGGCCATGTCAGTAACTTCTCTTGGCTAAAAAATTGTAGGCTTAATGATTCATTTGAATATTACTAAAATGTTCTACATTTATACATGAATGCATGTGGTTTATCATGGCCGATCTTTAACTTCCCAAAAGCAAAGCACATAGAGACAGCATTATCAGACTGTGGGTTTTATATTTTAATATATATAGGGTATAGAAACTATGGAAGAAATAAGATGTCTGAGTAATAGGTACTCATACACAATGACCATGACTATTCTTTATTTTCCCACTCCAAAGATATGTGGAAGCATCTACCCCCTAGCCCCTCAAACTTCAGCACAGGATTTACTGTTGGGTCAGTCAAGCATCTGCAAACATATAGATCTGAAGGAGGGCATCAAGACAGAGGTGGCTTTGGGTGGTAGTCCCAGAGCGCAGATCATCTCTGCTGGCATTGCACACCAGCAATGCCTGCCCGGGGTACATGGAACCCAATTAGGTTGATCTGAGAGATGCAGATACGCTCAAAACTGGGGAGGGTTTGTACATAACATTCATTAAATCTAAGTCACTTTTGCTCTTGAGCACCAATCAGTCATTTGAGAACCTGGTTTGCACTTGTAAGTGCTGAGGTGAGCACTTGGCCACTTGCTGTACAGGTGCATTGGGCAGGAGCGTGCAGTGGAATCAGAATCACAGATCTGCAGAGCTAAAACACATTGCACATATCTATGAGGTATTTAATCCCCAGTAAACTGCTCCTTGATCCTTTAGGGACTGTGAATCCAAGGTCCTCTTTCAGGTTTACCTATCTGGTATGAACTGCCCCGAATGATCTCTCCATAGTGTCAGCGAGGCAGCAGCAAGGGCTCACTGCCAACAGCCCTGTGAGAAGGGCTGGATCCCACCTCCATCACAAATGAGTAACACATCCAGGGCCTGTGTGACCAAAAGAAGCTTTATCCCCAAAAACTCACAGGCAATGCTAGCAGCAGATACCATTCGCTGCACAGTGAATAAAACATGCCGATGCAATCCAAAGAGCCATGGAAGGAGTTAACAGCTTCTCCTACTGGAAATATTTCCTTGCCATGGTATCTCACTTCTCACTGAACATTAAAATATTTTTCCACAATTCAAGTGATGCTTCACTGAGATCTCAGCACATGCGGTTGCATCTCCCTACCCTGTATAAACAAGGTAAACTTGAAACATTTGTGACTGAAATTTTCTCTGCAAGTTTCTCATGACTTAGTGGTTATGAAATTTTTTATCATCATATATTCTGCATCCAGGCTGATGCATTCAGGATGCTGCAAATTAGTAATGCATTGATGGTGCTCTGACTGCCTGTGCAGGGTTTTTTTTAAAAAATATTTTAAAACTTCAAGTGAAAGTCTTTTTTTCCTCCCTCCACTTCTCCTGCCATGCTCATTTTTCAGATCCTGAAAATGTATCAGGAGGAAAGTCAGCCAGCTCTGAGAGGGTGCCACTTAGAGGCAGATGTCATTCCAGACTGAGCAAATACCAAGCCAAAAGGAAGTACAAGGCTTAAAATAGGAATAGTTTTAAATATGAAGTTGTGATTGGGCACTGCAGCATAAGCAAAGACAGATGAAACTATCATCCTGGAACTCTTCACTAAGAGGTAAAAAACTACTGGTAGTCTGTAAACGGTGCCTGAAACACAGATCCCACCTGTTGACGAAGGAGCAGCGAGGGCTGCCCTGCCTCCTGCACCAACACATGCTGGGGACTGCTGGCTGAACTCAGGCATGCACAAAGCACCTCAAATTTCTGCTGCACTTTTCTTTGGAAGGAACAATCTCAGAGATGAGACATACTCACACATCTGATCCAATATATGTGTGATTTTGGTGGGTACATCAGTTCAGTGTAGCATCTGCCTGGAGCCAGAGGATGCATCACCTGCCTCCTTTGCACATGTTACATCCTTTAGGTGAGCCCTGCAGCTGTGGGAATCTGGTTTTCACTCTGAGTTTCCCTTGACCCTTGAGTTCTTCCTGGCTACAGCTGCTGTTTTTTAATCTGCCTTGGACTCTGCATTTTCCCTACATCCCCTGTGCACTGTCCCAGTCAGGCTGTGGTTCTGTAATCATTGCACTGGGCATCGTTTTGGGAGACCAGCAAGGATGTGGTCCAGGTGAAAAAGAGTCTTATTTCTAAAAAGCACAACAGAGGTAGCAGGGCAAAGGAGATGCTGGAATGTGTGTCTGATGGGACTCTCCTCTCCCAATAGGCATAAACTGAGCATAACCCTGAGCCGCTTCGCAACAGCTCTCACCAGCAGGATCTGCTTTTGCTGAAGGACAAACTCTGAAGCATCTTTATATTCTGAACAAATAAAATCACTTAAGCTTGGTTTAAAGACCAGGAAATTGCAAACGGAGGCTTTGGTAACAGATATTGGTTAAATTTAACCTGGAGATTCAATTACAATCCATTACACAGAACAAATTAAATCAGTGCCACATTAATGCTGTAGTGGATTGCACCATGTGTACTGTGACAATCACAACTGCAGCAGCTGTAGTGGGAAAGTCCTGGACAAAAGCAAATGGTCACATCATAATCTGATATATTAGTATTATTTTTTCTCTTTCCTTTTTCTATTGCTACACAGGATGTGGTTGGTCAGATGAAAGAATTATTCTTCACAAGAAAGTTAAAAAGACAGATCTCTGTAACTAATTCTTTGATGAGACAGTTTGAAATGAGATATTACTTGATATCAACTGAATTAAACAGAATTGAGGCACTTGATTTATTTATTGTTTCTGTAGGGATCCCTTTATCTTGCCTCTTTTACCTCTCTTCTGTGAAGATTTCCCCTCCTTTCCTCACCATTTTCTAGGGGAGGGAGGAAAGGTCCCAACAACCCCAAAATGAAGAGGATTAATTTCCTTTGATGTAGAATAATTTTTCCTGCTGTAACAATTCGTCAGTTTTAAATTATGCAGACTTAAAACAACTCAAATCTCACAGCAAGAAAATCTTTCCCTCAACACCCCATGATGCTTAGATTACCTTCCTGCAGTTTAAGCTTTTGCTTTGCTATAGTTTTCTTTAACAGGTACAGCCTTTCTGCACTGGTGATTTATTTTCCTTTCTGTTCTATTTTTCTGATGCTCTTTTTTGGCAGCTTTTAGTTACTTAAGGCACAAGTATCAGCCACATATCTGGTTTCTGTCAGTCATAAGCTTTAGATGTTTCTGAAATCCCAAATTTATATCAGTCTTCACTAAACTTCCCCAGCTCTTCTTTTGAATTGCTCCCTTCACACCAAGACTTCAGAGAAGTATTTCCTCTGTGTGAGTGTAACCTTATCACTACAGTCATGGAGGAGAAGGTTGCCTATGGAAGGGAGAGTAAGGCAACTCTACAGCCTTCAGGTGCAGAGACCTGACCTAACATTAGCACACAGTTGCCTAGCAAGACCAAGGGCTGTATCCCAGGGCATGATGCACTGACAGGTAATGGACATCTACTACAAATTAGCTCTCACTGGCTTTACAGTCTTGATTTGTAAGAAAACTAATGCACAGCAGCACTTGATAGTTATCACAAGCCTTTAGGAATCAGTAGCAATAAAAATAAAAGCACAAATGGCCATAGCCTGATGGGTGCAATGAATGATAACTGGAAGTACCCTCATAAACCAGCATGGAGACACAAATGTGCTCCTGCTCAGGGTAATACTGGACAATCAGCCACATAGTTCTCCAAAGTGAAATAATTTGGTTGAACCAAGCAGTAATTAGAAATAAGTAATCTCCCTGTCTAAACTTTAGTCAGGGACAGGGTTTCACTTATCTGCTAAGATGACACCTAAGACCTCTTTCCTTTTTTTCACCACCAAAGAAGTTCTGCTGTCACAGATGTACAGCTTGGACCCTAGTCCTGCAGCACATTCCTTATTTGTGCGAACATCATCACTGCAGGTAGTGGGAGAGAAGCAAGGAATCCCACAAGTACATACAAGATTATGATTAAACTCCACCTGTATATAGTCTCTGGTACCCTTGTTAAAAGTTTAAATCACCATTAAGATTAAAAAAAGAAAAAAAAAGCCCATCTGAATGCAGAGATGCTTTGGGCAACTGGATCTCCCAGACCACATCACAACCTCAGATAGCAAAAACCCAAGAGATTAAGACCTATGCCTGAAAATGCTGCAAATGCACACTTACAATTAGAGGCCCTCTGTTGTTTTCACGGTACTTGTTCTGGAAGAAGATATAAACCACAGTGGCAGCCAGCGAGTAGAGGAAGGCGAAGACTGCAATGGTGACGAAGAACTCTGCTGAGGATGAGAAGTCCCCTATCAAGGAGAGCTTTTCTCGGCGCTTACCTTCACAAGTGGGAACATCAAAATTCACTTCATGCAACCTGGAAAACATCCCAAAGATCAAGAGGTGAGTACAGATAAAGGAAACTGTTACCTGAATAAAGATATAAAAACATTTGCTCTGTCTCCCCATCTAATTTCTGATGTGCTTGATCTCCTGCTTGATTAACTGACCCTATCAGTAAGTAGTCCTGTGGGCTGTGCTCTTCAGAGCAGCTTGTACACGTGAGGTTACTTCCATGTGAGTATCTAGGTGAGACTGAGGACCTGAAAACATCTTTTAATCAATCTCAGAGAAAACTTGATGGTTTTGTACAAACCTCTTCCTTTCTGGGGTTCTGCCATGGCAACAATGGAAAAAAAGATAACACATGAAACAATTTGATTCTCAAATTCTTACAGCTGAGGTGGCAGAAAACAGACCTTATCTATAAAAAGGCCATGTGAGCTTCCAAATGCAGGCATCCCAACTTCCATATGTAAAATAGAGTGGTGCCCAGCTACCTGGGGCTTTTAGCCCAAGGGAATTTGAGCCATAAAATGCCTCTACACTAAAAGCTTTTAAAACCAAGCTGCAGCAGAAATACAGAAATTGGGTCTAAGAGACAGTCTGCAATCAAAGCCCTAACCTTGTACTCACACACTGTTTGCAATCAGTGACCGAGCTAATTGATTTGTGGCTCTCTCTGTCAGCTCCTGCCAGACCCTTCTTTGCTCTAATAATTTTAATTTCTGATTCAGAAGAAGAAAGGGGATCCTTGGAGAGAATACTTTGACAGGTCCTGTTGCATGGCCCAGATCAGTGTCAGTGGGGACATGGGGCCCAATGAGGGATCACTCTGTTCTGCTCTGCACAGGGAAAGCAGAGGGGGTGAAGCCAGCAGCAAGTTAACAGCAGCAGTTAAAGAAGTTATGATCTGATGCAGAGAAAGGATGAGAAAATGTCTTCTGGGAGACATTTCTCTTCTCAAGGGCAATTAATGTGTGCAACAGTGAGCCAGCAGCAGCAATGAATATATGACTAAATAAAAGTTAGGTTCCCAGAGCAAAACACAGCACCCACAGTAGAAATCACAGAAGAAAGCTTAATGGACGTAGGATGATTGCATGACTTTTGGCTTTTCTTGGTCCAAACTAAATGTACCCAAATGCGTAGGCAGAGCCTTTTTATCAGTGGTTGATGTATAACAGTGGTTATTTGCCTCAGGCATTTTCTTCCCTGAGCTTCTGTCGCTACAGTAGTGGTAGGATGAAAACAAGAAATGCGTCTGCCTAGATTGCAGAGATGAGCAGTGGCTCAGTCGCCTCCCCTACGCTAACACAGCAAAGTCTGATGAAAACTGAACATATGAGAGAGGCTCTAATACTTATGATCAGACAGTTTCCTGACTTGGTTTCAAAGCTTCCTGGCATCACTGTACACACTTCTTGTCAGGGTTTATTGTTTTTTCCTAAGGGAGGGGGCATAAAGGGAAGGAAGATTTCTTAGTGCCTGTCATGATCATTCTGCAGTCTGTAAAGAAAGTGGCTTTGTTTTATCCACCACTAAGATTATGGAAAGATTTGAAATGCATTATTTGTGTGGTCTCAAAAGAAAGCCTTCTCTGCTTTCCTCATGCATAGATGCCTGGGTGCTGTACTGACACAAAAACAAACAGGGAAGTTGGTTCAAAACCCCTTGAAAAGAGTGACAGCCTCCGTGGGGTTCTGGGTCATGAGAAACTTGGCCCCATCCCTCTTTCCCCAGGGGAATACAATGCTGTGCAGCCTGAAGCTGTGCTCATGGTCTTCTTCAGGTCTCNACTCCTCAAACCACCAAATGTTCTTAAAGATCACATTTGCTGTTGCCACACTCCGATGCCACAGCTGCTTTTTAAAGGTCCCACTGTGGGGTGCGGTATCCACTTTTCCAGCTAAGAATGGTGAGAAGGCTCCATGCCCTCATGGGAAAGGAAGGCTTTGCTGAGACTGTGGGAGCTCAAGAGTTTTATGTTATCACCTCATAGTTCAAATATGCTTTAGAGAATTGCTTTGGCCCTTCACATTGCTTTCACAAGCACTATGGAAGTGAGTCTCATTAAATACAAGCCAATTGCTCTGGGGGGGAGAAAACCCAACCAACCAACCAAGGAAATTCAGCATTTTTTCATGTAAAACACATCTTTAGGGTGGCTGTTTTGCTGTTGGATTTTGGTTTGGTTTTTTTTCCTCCCCTGGAGTCCTGAAATAGCACGCCGGGCAACTCATGGTTTTGCAAGTAGCAGTTCAAAACTGTGCATGCCAAAAATGAAATGACTTAAGGAACGTTTCTACCGAGATTTAGACCAGGAGTTGCTGCTCTCCCTCTGACTGGCCTCAGTCACCACACCATCCAATCTAATCACCAGCAGCCTTTCTGAAACATAGTAAAGTAACTGAGACCACTTTCCTTTTCTATCCTCTTCCTGACTGCACCTTAGTTCTGAATCATAAGTCAGAAAAAAATGTTCATCTATTATATTAATATCTCTCTCATATCCTCCCAGCAGTGCTTTTCTGGCCAAGCATCTGTCAGGAATACCAGATCACAGAAGTAATCTTCCATCAAATTATTTTTATGCATTTGCTTTTGTTTTTAGATTTCCCTAACCAATAGAGGATGTGCAGTAATTGGTGCCTCTTGTGGCCACCTCACCTCTGCCCAAAGAACCGAGATCTCAGTTGTATAAAGGGCCCCAAAATA
>VYZU01064751.1:13697-25642 GCA_013401355.1 Ceyx cyanopectus | reverse complement strand
GTGTGGTCTTTCACTTTTTGCACCCCCCAGTGCAACACACAAACTCTAGCAATGGCCTTGGTTTGCATTCCATCCCTGGTAGTAACTGTAAACATGAGGTGTTATCACTGCTGGAAGCAGACACTGTCTGCAAAACATGCTGATAATTCTAGAAAGTGCAGCTAGTTAGAAAACCTGAGCTGAAAAATAAAATCACTGAACAGAATTTGCTTGGTTTTCACCCAAACCAAGACAAACTGTCATGAAATACTGGCTATAGTGGTTGATGACCAACATAATAAACTCCTCTCTTCATCCTCACCTAGGGAAAAGCTAATTTGTGATTATCAGTGCTCTTCCATTGTACTGGTATTTTCTCAGGAGCTGTGAAGGACTTGGAGAGGGGCACAGAACAGAGGCAGTTATGCATTAAACAGGATATAGTCTGTTCTGATGGCAGATGATAGAGGATTTACCCTTAAAAGTATTTTTATACCATGATGATTATGCTTCAGACTTACTTGTCAAGTGGATTTAAAGATGGGATGATATTATGTGGACTGAGAAAACAATTCAAGAAAACATTACAGTCTAGAAATCGGATAGCTGCCTTGTGCAGAAGAAAGACTTGAAATGTCAAATGAGAGCTTCACGATGAAATAAGATAGGTATTTGGTTTACAAAAGAAGAAGGATTTCAAGAAAAGGGTGTAGGATGGAGTCTATCTGCTGGGATCAGTCGTCTTTGCAGGTTATTCTCAAGCTGTTCCTACGAAAGTTATGTGAGGGTTGTTTTTGCACAATATAAAGTTTAGTTGAATAGTTAATACTATAGTACTGCAATGCAATCATAATAATGATACTATAATGATCATCATCATGAGAAGTCAGTTGAATAGGTCACTGTTTTCCTCTGACAGGTAACAGCTACTATTGAACCAACTCTACAATTCCACTTTTCACTTACAATTTCCACTCACTTGCACAGTGATCAAATCGTGCAGCTCTGCTGTCTAAACCTGAGCACTTAGGCTGCTTTAACATAATCCCTTTTGCTTTCAAATTTGAAAAATCGAAAGGGAAGTTTTGAAATACCAGGCCTTGCTTGAAGACAGCAATTCATGGGTAATTTTTATTCTGGCTAATGTACAGAATAAATACTTTTGATGCTTGGTCTTGTTCTTCCCATTTACAAGCAAGGAAAATAATAACAGTATTGAGTAAACCTAAAGACGGGGCAATTTTTTCTGCTGTTTATTTTTTCACTGCAGGGATGTTAAGGGTTAATCGTTCCCCATATAACTGAGAGTGGTAATATTCTCTTTAGTCCAAAGCGGAAGAAGAGGGGAGTTGCTTGTTATTATAAAAGCAGGGAATTTCTGGATCTTAGTAAAATAAACCAGGACTTTGTTTCTTGAAGTAATTATTCTCTGGAGAGAGAATAGGAAAGATGGAGGCAATTAGGAATGACCTGGCTTCACTGAATTGCTAAGAACTTCTGGATCAGTGGCTGGTATTTTCATAACTCCATTTAAGCAAAGCTTTTTTAAAAGATGTTTCTGCCACCACTAGAGAAAACAGAACATTTAATGTCTGGTCCAAAGTCCACTGACATTAAGGGTCTCGCCATGTGCTTGTGCTTGGGTGGGATAAAAATGGGAAGCAGGGAAGAGCACAGAGAGGTTGGGAATGAGCAGAGGAATGTCTCCCAGGGCATGGAGGACAGAGTCAGCCCATGAAGAGGGGAAGACTGAGCTCCTGCATGGTCCTAGCCCACATGGACCATGCACTTCTGGGCTCTTAGCCCACCCCAGGCTCAAAGGGTCATTAAATCCCTTGGGTGGCTGGGGTCACCAAGTGTACTCGAGCAGCAAGGAGAAACAAACCTGGAAACACTTTCCAGTAACCTCCACCTAACCCCTTTTAAGTAGAGATTTGCATTCTGGTGGTTTGGGTTTTTTTTCTTCTGAAAGCTGTCTTTTGAGTGTTATCATTTAAAAAGTGTGTTTAACTTTTATGTGTGAAGTTGGCAATGAATTACTATAAAGCAAATAAAACTGTCCTAGCAGCCTGAAAGTGGTGATATAGCAGATAGCATTCACACCCTCATCTTTGTATTCTCTTCTTTCAAGGATATCAGTAGGCAAACAAGGCTGAGTCTCTAATAGGTTTAATAAAGGAGCAATTTCTTAAGTCTCCTGACCTAGCTGTGGGTAAGGTGGTGTACTTGTCCCATTGCTCTACTCATCCTCTGGGCATGGCCAGATGCAACCACTGTTTGCCTGAGGTCCCTAGGAGACAGTTTTTTGGCCAAGATCTTCTCCCTGGACCATAAATTTGGGATTTTTTCCCGTTCTTTGGGGACTGGTGAATAAGAAATCTCTAAAATAGTAAACAAGCCATAGCTCAGTAGTAAGAGCAGCTTCAGCAACATGGATGTACTTTTCTCCAACATGTTTCTCAACTACTGTCACTATTGTAAGCTGATATTATCAGAGCCCAGAGAGTCACATGAAAACTGTTTCCATGGATGGCAGATGCATGTAAGGACCTATCTCCATGTTAACCACAGGAGGTTACTGTGAAAAGAGACATGTAAATTTTTTTCATAGCTTTCATATAATTTGGTTTGTTTGATGTTCTAGCTCTGGCAGATTGCAGAAAATTGTTTTCTTCTGGAGGCCATCACCTTTTGAGTGGTATAAAGGAGGTAGTCTGTTCTTCTGAGTTGTTTTTCTGCTATATTTACTTAACAATTTAATTTTCTGAGTAGTTGTTGAAAGAATGGGAGTTTGTAAATTATACAACACTAAGCAGTGGATACTCTCCATGGCTTTAAGCCCAGACACTGTCAAATGCTTCTCCAAATTCTGGCTGGTTTTAGAAAATCATTGCAAATTATAGAAGTGTAAACATTATTTTTTTTCTTAATTTAAATATTTTGTTTCTTTGTTTTTGCTTAGTATATTACTTGCCTTTATAACTGACAACTAGTTTTTAGAAGGGGTTGGAGCTGGGTTGTTGCATATATGGAATTGAACATCTGTGGTCTCAAATATTGAAAAATTAGAAAGTTCAAAAGTAAAAAATTAATGTTAGATCTTCGAACCTCATTCTCTCACTATTTCTTTTCTTTGTGCATTAGAAGTAAAAATGTCTTCTGTCATAATAATAATAATAATTTTATAATTTTATAATTAAATAATAATAATAACAATAATAATAATAATAATAATTATTATTATTATTATTATTATTATTCACACTATTTTCCCAGAATCTCAAATTAATGGATACTTACTAAAGTGTTATGTTTTCTAACACACTCATGAAGTTAAGTATTATCCTCCCTCCCATTCTCCAGATGGGAAAGGTACGCTAAAGAAATGACCGTACGTAATGCCATACAGAGACTTCCAGAGAAACTGGAAAGAAAACCACTGTCTTCCACTCCTCACAGTCAACCACAGGACATGTTTGGTTTTTTTTCCCTCCCAGCCCCTGATGTGATCAGAATTGCACAATTGGGAGCAGGGGGTTTATGTGGCCTGGAGAGCACCAGGTCACAAATGCACAACTCTGATGTGGAGCTGGGGGAAAGGATCTGGCCACACCGTAGGGTGAGCTGGCATAGGGACGTGGCTGGAGTTGCATGTGTCATGTTTCCCTCCTGTGGTTCTCCTGGCTTGGACCGCCCCGCAGACTCAGCCCTAGCGTGTGCCATCTGAAGCATCTTCTGAAATTGCTTTGGACATCTCATTATGAATCATACCTATATCCTATTACTGTGAACGGAAATCACAAACATGGAAATGAGTCTGTGCTTCAGTTATTATAGCTGGGCTTGCAAGGAGCAGGAGCTGGCCCAAGCTGCCTGCTCGGGGCTGTGCCAGCTGTGTCTAAGGCACAAGAGCTGCGCAAGTATGTGCTTTTGACCTCATTCAGCAGGTTGAGCCTGGATTATCAGTCTGTGCATCTTCGCATTTTCATTTATGAGAATTAATGGTATTTCAGTTTAGGTAAAGAGTTTAAGATGGAAGGTTTCTCATCTTTCCATCTACTTTACATATATGTGACTTAAAGGTTCCATTATTGAGCTTGTTGCCAAAGAATCTTTTGAACAGAAACCATTGTGTAATTATCCTGAGCTCTTCTTTCATTGTACAATGTTATAAGTATCCATCATTTGCCTGACAAAGGTTGAGTCATTTGTATTGTTTTTTTTTTAATTTTCTGGGGCAAAGCTGGGAAATCTGGTTGCCCTAATTGACATAACTAAATGTAATGCCCATTTGCCAACACTTGCTGATGCACTGAGCACACATATCTGTCTACAGCCATTTAATTATATAATGATGCTTTCACCAATCCACTACAAGTGAACAGCAGTAGTAATACATAAAGGAGTGGCAATGACAGTTGTCATGATAATTTTATTTTTCTTTAGAAGAAATTGTTTGCAGTTGTTACTTTTATAGACCACAGATTAGTTCATATATTGGCATAAAAAAAATCCTTACCAATCAGATGCCTTTAAATATGTTTCACTCAGGATACTTAAAGGTTTATTCCACTAAAACTGTTAAACATGTGACTTAACAACATGATCTGGTTACCAATTTTTTTTTTTTTTTTTTTTTTTTTACAGGCTACTAGGTTTCTCTCTAGGGAAAAAAGAACAATTTCCTTCCTTTAGGACTTTGCTGGGTGCTGATATTGCCTGATGGTGCAACCTCTGGGACGGTGCCCATGAATTGCTTGCTTTATGACAACACTCTCATCTCCCTACTCCATAGCAGTGCTGCCCATTGTCCTTCAGGCTGTAATCTGTGAAAAAAACCAAACCAAACAAAAAATTTGCATTTTCCCTCTGGTAATCATCCACTGACAGGCATGGCTCCACTGGATGCACAATGGGGACCTGCTCGCAGTCAATATTTCTGGATATGACAGTGAGGAAGAAGTCCCTGGTCCCAGGGCTGGGTAGGAATGGGGACGAGTGCAGAGCTCTGATTAACACCCAGGGCTGGGACCTGATTAATCTGCCCCTGATTAATGACATCCTGTGTGTGGCCAAGTCATGTGGCTGTTCTGTGCCACAGCTCCTCGCTTGTGGCACTGAGGATAAACACCTGCCCTGTTGTGCAACTCTTTAATGGCCAAGGCTTGGAGAAAAGGCTTGGAGGTCCTTAGGAGGAAGTAACCTCACAGATAGAAAGTGTCTTTACTGGTAACAATAAAACTGTTTTATCATTTCCTTGTGCTAAGTTTGAAATGGGCAGAGCACAAAGTCACACTGGTGTTTTTCTAATGATTATGTGGTGCAGTTTGTAATAACCTCATAAAGATATCTTTCCTCATACACATTAAATTATTTTGCAGGGTAATCATAACAATACTTGAAACTATTCCCACCTCACTGTCGGGTAGTGGTATAATAACCTTCAATCTCACTTTCTGTGTTTTAATGTGATTACAGGTAGCAACCCAGACGTTAAGCTCAGGTTTCAATTCTTTTCCAGCTCACATACATAAAACTCTGCAGATCTAATACCTTCTCAACTTCATCTAAAACATCCTTGGTCCTGTATTTGGTGTGCAGTGAGGAGATGGTATTATTTGGTTTAAATGATACTTGGGATTTTGTTTAGTTAATCAAATTTTGTTGCAGATGCTTGCAGAGCAATGTTTCAAAGGGATTACTTTTGTACCTACTGTTACGAAAGTGGTCAGAAAAATATTGTTCTTGGCTACTGTCCTGATTAACTTCAGACATTTTAATATGTGTTATGATAGTTCACTTGATGGATAGTCACCTGTACCCTGTGATCAACTCTGACTTGGCTGCTGGGACTGACCTTTAGCAGCTAGGTGTCATAATTTCCCATCTTTTGCTTGATTAATGTTTCCTTTTGTGATCTAAAGGGAAAAATGACTGGAGAGTTCCATCTTCACGTACCAGCCAGTGTGGATTAGTGGGAAAGGACTGCAGGGCCATTACAATGTAAAAGTGCTGTGAAAATTATGTGGATGATCTCTGTGTTTTGGTATCATTCCTCCTGGTTTGTAGAGAGCAAGCCTTGCATAGTTTGTAAGCTCAGAATAAGTGTAACTTGGCTTTCTACATATGTTCAGATGAAAACCCCTGTGATTTAAATACCAAACAGTGATGTCTGAGATACTGCAAGTGCTGAAAAGGGCTTTCAGTGAGCCTCTGAAAGTGAAATGGGACTGATATAATATCTACATTATAATTCAAAAATTCATAGAAAGTACACTTATAATATTTTATATTTATATTATTTTATATAATTTTAGGGGCTCCAAGTATTTTTTCATGGATGTTTTCTAGGTAATTACTTCCTGATTTCATTGGTGTTGAATTGTAGAGAACTTTTCCATTCTCCTAGCTCATCCACTAGAGGATTTCAATGTCCTCAGGACACTATAACTTAGACCAGTGGACACCAATGGCACCAACTTCAGTAGTGCTTTCAGACACTTCTCTGTTCCTCACACCTTACCTTTAATATTTTCTTAATTTCTATGTAGTAATAAAAACCTTCCATAGTTACAAACTCTCCAATTGCCACTCACTCAGCATAGTACTGAACATCTCTGCATACAAAATTACTCTACAGTTACATGCAGAGGTCAGAGACTTTTGAAATTGCTTCTGATGGTTATCAGCAGGTGTTTGGGCATCCATATAGAAGCCAAACATCCACATGAAGATCTTAGCATATCGTAACAGATATCAGATTAGTCACTGAGATTCTCATCTGCATTCACCAGAGATGAAACATGCAGGATAATATGGACAAGGAACACCAGGGGTATAAAAAAATTGCAATCTCTGGCTTAAAATATGTAAAACCACTGAGCTTTACACAATTTGGCTGGAGGCTTTTAATTTAGATCTCTGAGAGTTAAAATCTGGAGTCTAAAGTGTTAGGTATTAAAATGGGGGAAAAAAAAGCACCTTCTTGTAAACAGGTGAGTTGAAACAAGAACAAAGGGTCTATAAAACGAGCCAGGTGAAGCACTGAAGAGATAAGGAATGATCTTCCTGTTCACTTAGTGCCGTAACTGAAATGATTTTTTATTTTTTTTTAATGAGTAGGACAAGGAATGATACTAAGCACCCTCCCACAAGTGTAGTGCTAATTATTACTTCCTGACCCAGGGAGAATAATCTCCTGCTCTTCGGAAGGTTTAGCTTGAGACTAGAATTACTCTTGTAAATCCTTCTAATTTGTTCATGAGTTTATAGCTCTGCCATAAACCTTTCTCCCAATCTGCTGTTCACTCAGAAATGGCCTTTACAGTATTCCTTACAAAAGCAGTTAGTATTTTCTTCCTTTGAAAGGATTTGAGGTTTTTCACTTGTTTGCATAGTGGAGCTGATGCACAGAGCTGGATCCTGTCTGGATCTGCAGGGGGATGCAATAGCTTAAGCCCTGATAACAGGTTGGCTTCCCAGATCCAAGACATTCAGTGCTACAGGTAAGAAAATGTCTGGTTTGAATTTAAAAAATGCAGCCTTTTGGGAAGAAATATCTGGAAGATATTTCTTCCAGATGTGAGATATGTGAGAAAAGAGCTTTTCAAAGGCCATTTTTGTAGACAAAGTGCTGCCCTCTATAGATCTAATCTTGAGGAGAGCTTTTATGTTTCATTAGCACCCACCTTGGATAATCACATCCCATCAGTGGCATGTGGCTGTTGGTGAGGGTGTTGTGGGCTCATGACAGCACCAGCTCCCAGCACAGCAGCTGGAAGGAAGCAGGGAAGAAATTCAGGGAGGCAGTTGCCGGAAGGAGATGTAGCACTGAAAAACAGTCACAACTTTATTGGTAGTGAGGCAGGGTTGTTTAGGAAGGGGAATGAAAGGCTTTGTGTGATTCATAGGACTTAAACGCAGTTTATTCATTTGGGCATCTTATCTGTGCCTTCATCTGGCTGTGAGAAGAGGTGTGCTGCAGAGCACAGGGGCAGGCTCTGTGCCACCATCCTTGGGCTATCTCATATCCTTTCCTGCAAGATCTTGTGACAGTTCATATTACTGTGAGTCATTGTTTCTTTAAAGCTCATTACTGGCAAGGGCTAGTAGTGAGACACCGAAGTGGCGTTGGGTTATCTATGCCTAGTGGGGCTATTAATGTGTGTCACCACTGAAGTGTCATCCAGCAGAAATGTAATTCTGGATTTCAGGTGCTGACTCGCAGAGAAGTATGTTCATCCTTTGTGTCTAGCCAGGCTGAAACTCAGCACTGTCAAGGGGTGGCTAAGCTTATCACATTGGTATTGAAAGGTTTTGGTTTCACTCTAACTTATGTGTATAATAGTGTCATAGGGAAGGGACAGAAAGAGGAGGGGAAGGAAGGATGGAGGAACGTTCCTCAAAAATCAGTTCTCAGGTCACATGAGCACCAATTTATATAAAACCACCATGGTAATCTCTGTTTGATGCTTCTTGGTTTGAAGATTTATTTCATAGTTCTGGATTACTAGAAAAATAATATGGATGCCACAAAGCCTGGAGCTTCACAGACCTTTCTTCCTTCATGGGTACAATGGGACAAGAGGTCTGTCAATGTGGCATTGTCAAATGGATATGGCCAAAACTGCTTCTCAGTGCTTGCAGGAGCACGACCTGTCTTTTAGCCCATTGCTCTTTTGCTTCCATCTCTCCTCCAAACACCTCCTGGCACTGGGTCACTATATAACAAATCACTCACATATTATTGTGTTACAATTCTCCACCTGAATTGGGATTTTCTTAGGCTTAATTCATCAAACATTTGATTCCTCTGGAGTACAGACAGAATACAATTAGTCTGCTACTGCAGAAGAGGGAGTGACTTGCACATTTCTGTTTCAAATACAGTGGTTTTAACAGATCCACGCATCTCCATCCCTCCTTCCATGAAAAGGAACTATGGCAATTGAGGGGCATTAGGTTCCAGGAGCAACCTCAGCAGAAGATCTCGCTCAGTGTGAGTGCAGAGCTGGGCAGCTGCAGCTTGGGAAAGTTTCTGTATCCTTGCCTCTTTTAAACAAACTATAAACTATTNTTTTTTTTTTTTTTTATCTATCAAAGTTTTTATTTAAGGATATGGTATATAGCTAAAGACAACAAACTTCCACAAACATTTGCTGTCAGAAAATATACTTCTGGCACTGACTGCATTTTCTCATGTTTGCAAAGGAGTGTTAAAAAAGTAGATAACGCACATTAATATAGCAGTTACCTTTACCTTTACTCTCAACTTTTTTTGTCTTCTAAAGCAATTAAAGGTGATAAAACACAATAAGGTTATTTTATTTTTTTTTGTCACCAGTAATGTGATATTTTTTTAGCAGAAACTCAAGGCCTTCTGCTAAAGCATTTAGGTGATTGTTCTGGTGGATTTAGTGGTTTTCTTGGTTTCATGTATGGTTAAGATATTCCAGTGATGTCTACAATAACTTCCTTGTTCTTCTGTAATTTTCCTTCAGTGTGTGTTAGCCCACCCATCTGTCCATCACATCTGCCTGTCCTCATAAAGGCTGTCATTAAGCAACATAGAATTTNGTTGGGTTATCTATGCCTAGTGGGGCTATTAATGTGTGTCACCACTGAAGTGTCATCCAGCAGAAATGTAATTCTGGATTTCAGGTGCTGACTCGCAGAGAAGTATGTTCATCCTTTGTGTCTAGCCAGGCTGAAACTCAGCACTGTCAAGGGGTGGCTAAGCTTATCACATTGGTATTGAAAGGTTTTGGTTTCACTCTAACTTATGTGTATAATAGTGTCATAGGGAAGGGACAGAAAGAGGAGGGGAAGGAAGGATGGAGGAACGTTCCTCAAAAATCAGTTCTCAGGTCACATGAGCACCAATTTATATAAAACCACCATGGTAATCTCTGTTTGATGCTTCTTGGTTTGAAGATTTATTTCATAGTTCTGGATTACTAGAAAAATAATATGGATGCCACAAAGCCTGGAGCTTCACAGACCTTTCTTCCTTCATGGGTACAATGGGACAAGAGGTCTGTCAATGTGGCATTGTCAAATGGATATGGCCAAAACTGCTTCTCAGTGCTTGCAGGAGCACGACCTGTCTTTTAGCCCATTGCTCTTTTGCTTCCATCTCTCCTCCAAACACCTCCTGGCACTGGGTCACTATATAACAAATCACTCACATATTATTGTGTTACAATTCTCCACCTGAATTGGGATTTTCTTAGGCTTAATTCATCAAACATTTGATTCCTCTGGAGTACAGACAGAATACAATTAGTCTGCTACTGCAGAAGAGGGAGTGACTTGCACATTTCTGTTTCAAATACAGTGGTTTTAACAGATCCACGCATCTCCATCCCTCCTTCCATGAAAAGGAACTATGGCAATTGAGGGGCATTAGGTTCCAGGAGCAACCTCAGCAGAAGATCTCGCTCAGTGTGAGTGCAGAGCTGGGCAGCTGCAGCTTGGGAAAGTTTCTGTATCCTTGCCTCTTTTAAACAAACTATAAACTATTTTCACACCTCTGCCTAGAGTTCTTTCACACTTTTGCCTACATTTTTCTCTGCCTTTTACCATCATCTCTGAGACATGTCTGAAAACATCTTGGACTTGTCATAATTCTGGAACACTGATACATATCATAGCTTTTTTTTTTTTTTTTTTTTTTTTTATCTTTTTTTCAATTCAAATCGAGTTTTTTCCAACTTTACGATCTCCANGTGATAAAACACAATAAGGTTATTTTATTTTTTTTTGTCACCAGTAATGTGATATTTTTTTAGCAGAAACTCAAGGCCTTCTGCTAAAGCATTTAGGTGATTGTTCTGGTGGATTTAGTGGTTTTCTTGGTTTCATGTATGGTTAAGATATTCCAGTGATGTCTACAATAACTTCCTTGTTCTTCTGTAATTTTCCTTCAGTGTGTGTTTGATACCAGCAGGCTTGTCCATTCCCATCTGCTCTGTATTGGTTTTATGCAAATTCTCTCTCATCCCTTGAAACAAGTCCTTTCAAGTTAAAATATTGCTTCCTCATGCCCGCTTATATTACTTGTAATTCCTGCAAAGTGACCTGCTAGCCACCCATATATTGGGCACAAAAGGCATAATCTTTGTGAATCAGATATCTCTTATCTCATCCCTGTTTGCATTATACATTCCCCTCACAATACTCTTTTCCACAATGCTCATCCATTTAATGCCCAAATACCTGAGGTCTCTTATTTCTGTCCAACATGCCCATCGCATTACTCATGGTGAACTGATGAGCAGGGAGATAAAAAGACTGGTTGTAGGTGGTATGTGGATCTATGGTATAGCCAGGAGAGAAAATAGTCTGTTTGAGCCCTGTCTCTGGTTTAAGTGGAGTTTAACAGCAAAATCCTCATTCTTAATAAAGTCGCACAAAAACAAGGATTTGTTTTTTGGTATGAGTTTACAGTGTCCATAAATTTGCAGTGACTTAAGATGAACAACTTTTACCATGTGTGAAACTTTCCCACCAAGCATGAGTTTGTTTGGAGTACTAAGAAGGTGATTCCATTCTTGGGCTACACTCATACCTGGGGACAAAACCAAGGTCAGGTAAGCTGTACAAAACTAGTATAGGTACACTGGGGAATAGCTGTCACCAAGCCAAAGAAGGAGTTGGGAGGCAGAAGCAATAACTGGATAATGTCTGTGCTATTGAAGATACCACTTCACCATTAAAAAAGTTGATTTCTCTTGGTCATGTTGGAGAAGACTCATGCCACAGAAGATGCATGGGAGCCCCCTGCAGCAGCTATGTTTTCAATATACACCCAACCCCTCATTGGCAGTGGGAGCAGGTGACCATTTTCCTCTATGAAGTTCTTTTAATCTCATATAGGATTCATAAAGTAGATTATATATATATTTATTTTTTTTTTTATTTTTTTTTTTTTGGTGGTAAGACTATCTCCTGAGACTTGCTTCAGG